>CM073774.1:102417715-102541587 GCA_037158775.1 Hetaerina titia | reverse complement strand
CTTGAATTGGAAACCACAAAAATAAGTAAACAAAATGAAATATACCGAATTACGCTTGTGCAGGACGTCAAAAGGTAATGAAATGTTTCCTAATTTGCTAGTTAAAGTTGCAAGGGATAATAAATTCGTCAGTGACATATGAAAGTGAACGGGATTGCCCCTAGTCGTACTTCACAGCCATTTTGAAACGTATTAAGATTACTCCCTTTAGTTCCCAAGGTTTAATCATTTTCTTTTGCATTCTTTTCTATCAATTTGGTAAGTTTTATGCTAGTTTTATCCATAAAGGTGAAAAATGACTGAAATGTATACCGAACCTCCAGGGTACATTATTTTCATTCATCATGTCATATGCCCTTTTCCCATGTTCCAAGAGAGACAGGTAGGTTTTGAAATCAGATACCATTGAGCGGCGCACATACTATATTCTCTAAAATAATTCAGCATATATCTAAGATATCATTCTTTTATATTTACATATATTTAAGAATCTTCCCTGGCGTGAAATCCGAAAACCTTCCTTAATGGCTATGAGATAGTTACCCATTTATTCTCATTATCTTAAATAGCATGGCTCAGGCTCAGAATAGCACTCGGAGATATTCTGCCTCGGTCTTCGAAGTCGAACAAAAGAGTGAAAAAGAGATGTGAATTTGTTAAAAAACTATACAGTATATTTTCTAGAGGACTATGATGGAGAAACATTTGGCAATTTGTGAGGTACATAAATTTATGGAGTAAACGTAGGAAGAAAGGCTATACAGGTATGCCATAATCGAAAGACGAAAAGGGATCCACTATTGAAAAACTAATCCAAAGGACTGGATGAGTTTTTCATTTTAAATCATGGACAATAACTCTTTCGTCCATTTCGGTGTGAATACCCGCCTAATCATGCCATAGGTTTGTGTTTGTACCAAGCCCTTACCGAGGAGCATCTACCATTTAACCCTGAATTGGACAAATAGAAAAAAGTTTAGGATTTTGTTAACGGTTTAATGGTAGGTGGAATCAAAGAGTTTCTCCTTTCACAAATTGCTTATGGCATTAATAGAATCTAAGAATATTGGTTCTGGCACCAGATTTTCTAATTCTAAAGTCGTGATACGATCAGCAAATCAAATTTAGACTGCAAAACATTGAATTAACCTTAATATTATTAAACAGCATCTAATGTTCTACTTAATTTCTCTTTTTGGTCACCTGAACAAAGTTTTTATCGCCAGGATCTAAAAGACGTGTTCGTATTGAGATTTGACAAACAAGTGGAAATTCACTGGCTTTCGTAAATCGTTTCTACCCATAAACCCCACGGACGATCTGCTGCTCCTTAAAGCGTGTCGGATGATGATTCTCCGGTCAGCCCGCAGCCCTTCCCCATCCACTCCCGCGAACCGCAAACCACGCGCCGTCCCTGCAGCAAACTCACAAATCGTGTGCGGCTTGCGGGGAAGGGGTGTGTTCCGAGTGTATCGTGTAAACTACGCGAGATAGGAAGCGCACGTAGGCGGCCACGCGCCCACCGCCCTCTACCACCACTCCCAGGGGGGAGGGGGGGAGAGGGGGTAGGGGAAAACATTCACTCGACAATCTTCACCGCAGTGGCGAGGAAACAAAAGAGGTAGGAAAGGCGCCCGTCAAACAGCTTGGCAGGCGGCAAAGGCCTCCTTCCTCCTCCTTCCGCCACCTGTGAGGGTTGGGTGGGGGGCAGAAGCATAGTTGCCCCCGGGGGCCTCCTCGGGACGGAAGGGGGAGACTGGAGAGGGGAGGGAGGTAGTGCGCCCCCGGGGTAGGACGGAAGCAGGGAGAGCGATGGTAGTTTTGAATTCGGGGGGGGGGGGGGCGAGTGAGAAGAGGGAAGAGGCAGGTGCGGAAGTCCGAAGGAGAGCGGGAAGAAGAAACCTTGCGGGCGGTTTCCGAGGGCCCTTTCGAGGAACTGCGGCCCGCCCCTCCCGAGGGAGAAGACCCTCCGCCACCCACGCGACCCTTTTCCGGAGACCCTTCCGCGCCCCCTAACGGAAGCGTAATGACGAGGGCGGTTGGAATTGGATTGGACGGAGAGGAAGGAGACGCTGTTTTTTGATCCCCTCATTCCCAAGTAGTTTACTCTATATTAGCGAGGGATTAGCTGGATTTTCTGAACTCGACCCAAATGAGAACCCCGAGACCCTGGTACTGATTTTCATGGAGTGTCATTCGATTGGTCGGATAGGATAATTGTGGGAAACACCCTGTGTGAATGTGAGCGTGTTAGTATGCGTGTGTATGATCACTGTTGAGGGATTAACTTTCCCCGTAAATCACCAAACCAATCCAAATATTCCCCTCCTTTTTTCTACCTTTTACAGCGATGCAAAAATCGTTTACGGGTGAAGGAAATATTACTAAATATATTCACTCCATTCGATTCGAGAGATCCCCCCACGTGTAGGTTCTCATTGTACACAGTCTTCCACGCAGTCACTCTAAGCAGCCCATCCCTCTCTTAAGTAACCTATACATTTCCGAACAAAATAAGAAAAATGAAGGATGCACCAGGTGAAGTAGAAGAGAAATTGGGATCGGCTAGAAGAGCATAAAAAATACATTAATTAACCGGAAGAGTGTTTTGATAGTTGATATTAAGGTTCACCGAAGAGAAGAAAACCGTTTGAAATACGCAAATTAGCGCAGTGAAGTGGTTTCCCATGAAGGTTTGTTACCCGAAAAATCGTCCAGCTCGCGTGAATCCGAAGAGGCCCGGAGGCGTATCAATGAGTCAAAACCGGACCCTCCGGTCAGTAGGACAGCACTCGACCCATTTCAATGCCGACGCCCGCCCTAACAATCTAAAATGCGAACCACTGAATAAAGTAAAAGTTAAATATCTCCCCAGGTATTTGCCACGACTTGTAATTAATTATGGATTTATTAGTATTCATTGTCATAATCAATGCATTATTATCAGGGAACATATCGTGATACTGATGGAAAAATTCCATTTCGGCGGAAACATAAGTCGGATGTGTTTCGTCGCATCAGTTTTCGAAGGGATATTATTTTATATTTCGTCAATTAAATCGATCGAAAAAAAATTTTAGCCATGACAATGTTGCTTATCCTTCCGGCGCTCTATACTAATCGCGCACACTCTTGCGTGGTTCAACAAGTTTCATCATTTCCAGAAATCCGTATTCTGAAACATACTCGAGCATAAACCAGTTAAGAGCATCATTTCAGATAAAATTTTAGTTTTTTGTGAAATGAACCGATAACACGTCCACATCAATTTGTAGTGCAATGCTTTTATTACACTTATATGAACTAACGGTTGTCCAGTCAAGTTAATAGTTAATTCAAAGTTTGTAAAGGTAAACTTTTGATTGAAGTAAATTCAGCCCATAAGGAATTAGCAAAGAATCTATGAGTGTCTGAAAAGGCATTACTTCTGTTCTACCGCACTCATAAGGATTATGATTAGTAGGGAAGGTTGCCATGGGTCAAATTTGATATTTTTATTGTTGATGGCGACAGACAATACTTAGCAATAGTACCAATTCATTGAGGTGGTGATTTAGAGTGATATGTCGCAGTGAGACTTTGATTGGAGGTGAAGTGACCTCCACTCCCACCTAAAGACGCCTTTAAGGCTGACAGCGAAACCTTGTTCATCAGAGAAGCGTGCGAGACAGAGACTCCTAGATGTAGAATAATCTTCACCAAACTTTAGTGACGTGAGTCATTTGCTCATCGTGTACGCTTTCCTCTCTTGCCAAGTTTCCGATCGTTAAAATCAAGAAAGTGTACTCTTTTAGTCTCATTCTTCTAAAATGTGATTTTTTCCTAATTTCACAACGTAATATTGTATCGAGGAAAACATTTCTTTCGTAGATAACCTTCGATCTAATGTGTAATATCTCGAGTCCATTGGAACGTTGATTGACGGAAATATTTTTTTCTATTATTAAGATCAAGGCATTAATGCCTTAATTACCGTGATTTTGAAATATCTCCTCGAGTATCCTTAAATTAGTGCCCGTTATGACAATGCAGTCTTCCTCAAAATTGCCATCACATGCATGTTTTTCTTCATATCTAAACTGGGTGAGCCGCAAGGAAACCAGGGGACTGGTTTCTCAAAACGCGTTCCCTGCATTCAATAGGAGGCCCTCTCATCTGGCTCCGAGGAAGTCGGTGTTCCCTTACGCTCGTGTTTTCCTGTTTGACTCGGGGAGTCGCTCGCGTCGTTGCCGGCGGCCGCGCACTCCCTTCCGGCGGAGCGGTCTTTTATCGCGGGCATTCCATCGCCCGGCCAAAGGGGGGAAGGGGGATAGAGGGGTGGGGATGGGAGGAGGCGTGCGTGGGTGTGAGTCGCAGGTGGGGAGAGGCAAGGGGGCGGAGGCCTTTGGGGGTTGGCGGCCCGCCGAGTGTTCCCCGTCCCTTGCGAGCACCTCTTCCCCGCGGAAATCAAATCGCTCCCATTATTGTACGAATATGGATGGATCTCTCCCGCAGCGAGAACTACAGGTTCACAGAATCAATGACCAGCCTCAGACGTTACTTGCAGCTATTAGTTCATGCTCGGATGAAACGGTTTTTATTCCAACTGTACGCAATGCGAAAACCTACTAGGTCTCTGCCGAAATATCGTATATCTAGGGAAAATTCTTTCCATGATTATGAATAATTCATATAACGTTTGCTGTAAAATTTTATTTTAACTTATTTTTTCTCTGCACTTTACAAAATTCTACTCCCACTATACTGTAAAAGATATCAAGTTTTGTCACCGTTAAAATGGCTGGAGAATCGGAATTTGTCATTATGACGGCAACAAAACTCGATAATTTCTACAGGATAATCGGAGTAGAAAAAAAATCTATATATATATATATATATATATATATATATATATGTGTGTGTGTGTGTGTATGATTTCATTATATTATTTGGGTATAGTTTTTAAGCACCAAAGCATGAAAAGTACAATATGATTTATTTGAGCAATTAACTTCATTAGACCCTGAAATTGTGGTTACAGAATCGAAACGATCTTACTGACCTCGTCAATACTCTCATGACTGCAGGTCACTTTTAGAGTATATTTCTGTGTAACCATTTGAATTTGGACTCGCGACTTTTTTTAGGCAATCGCTTGTCTGTGAAATTTGAGCTGAAGTGTAATTTGGGTTTCACCAAATAGGATTCCAGTCTGGCTAGAAGATTTTCTCCATGGACTATAATTGAATGAAGTATCTATCTGCACATCTTTCACCCCTCCCCCCTCTAACAGGCAAATCTCTGAGTTCTTCATTCCGATGCATTGACAAAGCTCGCTTGGAAAGTCTGAAATTATTTGACCTTCCCAATGAAATATGAAATCACCGAATGTCCCTCTATGAAATTCGACAGAACACGACTTCACTTCACACAAGGTTGGCACATTGATATAATAATTCTAAAACCAAATAGCGTGCATACATAATAGTAGCATACAGTGGAAAATTTAACAGGTGTGATCTCCGCAAAGTTATTTCTATCTTTCATTGTGTAGTAATTGTTTAGAAGTCACTTTTCCCTTCATTTTTTGCTGCAACGTGAAGATTTAAATAATTAACGACGCACAGGGAATCACCAGTTAAACTTTCGTGATTGCTGTAAACTTTAATCTTTCACGATTTCAGAATAAATTATTAAAATGATGGTGGGCCGGAATATGATGTTCGTGGATAGAGAAGGGACTGTGGAGAAAAACGTTCTGTCTGCTTTCGTTGAATGCCGTATCGACGGGTATGTGCAGAGTGGTGCCAAAGTACTACCACGGTTTAACACACAATCCGACGAAAGGAATGCATTCCAAAATTACCCACAGACAATTCAAATAGAGAGAGCGTGGGAAATTCAATTCCATTCACGATTCAACAGAGTCCTCTGGAAGGTTTCGATAGTTTGGAAAGTGAACTCGAATTACTCAAATCGGCACCTTTCAAACAGTTTGCTTTAATTAACCTATAGCGATGGAATTGTGGACTGAATTGAAATATATGAATAGCAAGAAATCATTAAATGACAGTAGGGTTCCTAAACTTTAATGGTGATCTACCACACCACTCCATGGTATTTTTCACTCGTACAATTCCATATGTAATTTTTACATTGATTTTCAAGGCATGGCTGTTGACATATAATGCAGGATATTATTGATGAGATAACTTCTTTGAAAATAACAACTATATGCTACATTTCCTGTTATTGCAATCATAAAAATTCTCAAAAAACAACCCTTTCCACCAATTTTACGTCATATTATATGCTGCTCCCCCCCTTTAGATTCTATTCATCTCTGTTGAACAGAATGGAAAATTGATGTCATTGAATTTCTCTTATCTTAATTGGAAAAATATTAAAAATTATGCTAACTTGGTTAAATGTGTGTTTTCCAAGAACGCAATCGTGTAAAAAAAACAAAAAAATTGCTTGTATTTGAAGCAAAGAGACATCAAATTCTGTAATCGCCCGTTAAAGATGAGAAATAAAAAATTAAGGTTGAAGAAGGAATGAGGGAGCACGCTTTAGGTTTCGTGAATGTTGGGCTATTTTCAAAGAGGAGCAAAAATATCAAATGTCGCTTAAAATCACATTAACGCCTTTACGGTGCCGGCAACCTTTCATCGTCGATTTGTACATAAAAAATTCCGGCCCCCTCTCCCGTCCCCCCCTCCACCCTCCCGCGAACAATGCAGCCGACTCCCTGGCTGACGAAGGCATTGCCGCTTACTAATCCGGGCCCGCAGAAATTCGAGCTCCCCCGAGAAAGCGAGTGCCTGCCTACCCGCGCATATACATATATATATATATATATAGATACATATACATACTTTTATCTCTGCCACAAAGAGACTACGCGCCACCCGCGCTCGCCGTGGACAATGCCCTGCGCACAGTCATCGCCGACCCGGCCCGTGGACTCCGGCGGTCCTTGAGCCGAAAATCCATTCGAGAGACTACTTGTACCCGGTCGAGAGCGGATTAATGCCGGGAGGAGCAGGTGCTCGCGACTGCGGCAAACGTGGGGCAGTGGGGGTGGCCCTCGTCTGCGGGGTGGCCCCCGACACGACTCTCAAAGGGGCTGGATTGTTCAATGGGGGTGGAGCGGGGAAATCAAAATAGAGTGGGCGGTGAGGGGACGAGGATGGAGCCTCGATTGTGTATTGAGTAGCGTGGGAATAGCGGCAGTAGATACTGGCCTTCGGCAAGGTGATTCTCAAATCTTATCCAAAGATAATCGTCCACGGGCATCTTTGAGACCTCTTGAGGGATTGGAAAAAGGGCCGTTTCTAGGAATTCATACGTAGAATAGGAATTCGAACTCTTTCATTCCCAAATGGCGATACCGGACAACAGTCTATTCAACCGAGGAAAAATCATCGAGAAATTATTGCCTTATCGATTTTAGATACTTCGACTCTTGAGGTCATTTTCACAACATAAATGTCGAACATGATGATTTGCTGTAATACCCGAACATTAGCTGTGATTGATTTAATTTTTTTAAAAGTACCTAACTTGCAAAAAAATACATTTTCAGTGAAATTAGCACGTCATAACAACAATTTGAAGTAGTGTAGCACATTAAATGCATATCTAATTAGAAATGAAGGAATGGAAACTATTTATACAAGTTCATCGTATGCTCTCAAGGTTCTGATCTAAATTTTGAGATAAAGAGAATCTTCGAGAAAGAAATCGACACAATCATGACTGGCTGTAAGAATTAAATCAATGTACGGACCTTGTTGGCCTGGTGGATATAAGTTCAATCGTGTGGGGGAATCACTTTTATTGTTTTTTCAATAATCACTTAATCTAATAATCACAATGGATAGGAAACCCAGCCCCACCCTCCTCCCTCTTCCCCCTTCCTCTTTGCCAATACGTTTAAGTACTCCTTCCCTCCCCCCCTTCCCATCTTCCCGCTAATCCTATTGGTCCCCCCTCACCCTTTTCAGCCACCATATATATTGGGCGTCTGTCTTCGGTAGTTACTTTCAACCTAGTGTTGGAGGTGCTTTTTCCACTTCCCTTTTCTCTGATTCTTTGTTTAGGGCTTTTAACCTGTGTTGGAGGTGCTTTTCCCTTCAGTTCGCTGAAGAGGGCCACTTTGTGGCCGAAACACGCGTGTTCGACGCATGTCTTCGTCTGCGCTCTTTGTTTTCAGATTCTCCTAGAAGTTGGGCCCTTTTGAGTGTGTGTGTGCGTTTATCGAGTGTTAGTGTGTGTGAATGGTTTGTTATCGTCCTTAATGGATAGGCACAGAGTGTTTACTTGTAGAACATCCTGGTACCTTTAACGGGGTCTTCCCTACAGCTTCGTGAAGGGTTACCTTTCCACCTAGAATCTTTAACGGTGTCCCACAGCCTCGTGAAGGATTCTAAACAGGATAGTGTGTTTGTGGCTGTGTGTGGTCCCTGGCGTGGATTAATTTCCCGAAAACCACCACAGAGGGTATTCTTGTTTGAGAGGTTGTGTTTTGGTCTCTTTCGTGGTTCCCGCGAAAAACCAACACAGCAATTAGGCTGACGAGAGTTGCGACTTTTTATAAGGGCGGTTTGGATTTCCCCCCCCCCCCTTATTATCTAGTCCGTAATCCATAGTTTTGTTATTCTTTTAGCCTTTCCTAGGGCTTTATTTGTGGCCTTCCATTCCATGGACCTTTTGAGATGATCCCGTCTTATTCGTTCTCTAGGTGTCTCCACATTCTCATTAATGTGTTTTTCCACTGTCTCCTGGCACTTCTTTCTATTCATCTCAGTTAATACTCCTACATCCAATTTCCTCTACTTCTTCACGTTTTTTATTTTCCAATCGATGATCTGTATCCTCGTCCACTCTTGGGAAACTTAAAATTGTTGGCACTCTTCCCAAATCTATTCCTCACCACATAACAGCCGAACGTGTTGTTCGTCGAGTCGGGTGTAGCTCAATATTGTTCAGTGAATTCGGTATGCATTCAATAGTTCTTTGGAGAATCACATGCTTTTGAATAGTGAAGCTAATGATGAAGCAATCACACCACCAAATGTCAGCACTAGCTGTCTCAAGTTGTCAAAAAATCAGCAAACCATATAGCTCAACTCTTTCTTGCTTTTTCTCTAGCCATGCCATCATTAATCATTTCCATATATAGCGAATCCATGCGATTCGATGCCTGTATGAGAAAATTACCATTTTAATCACCACTTTCCTATACAGCTTCGAGGATAAAAAGATTCAAATGTGATTACTGCAAATGTTTTCTGCTACTTTAACGTTGGAATTATTGCATTTGGCTCTGATATGAATGCAATTTCCCCTATTGCTTCAAGTACAATTGGACTCTTTTGAGTGATTGAATTATAAATTTAAATAATAAATTAAATGATTGGTTTAATGATAACTTGCTACGTGCATTGGTCCTAAAGAATGCATTTGTTTGTGAACTAATGAGATACACATAGAAATTCCACGTTCAATGCTTTTTGCTGCATTTATTTGGATTCGTTTTGGAAAATACCTCCCGATGTTTAAGTCATCATCAGCTTATTACTTCACGTGCTCTTGGGCGAACGATCTCATTATAGCAAGTTCATTCGAGTGAATTTGGTCCATTTCAATATGCTCGTCGTGGTTCAAGGCTGCAAGAGCCATCACCACGTGCCAACCACGAAGGGGCTACTGGCAACGCGGCCCTTCCCAAGTTATTCGCATTAATATTAAGCTGTTCATCTTGACGTGCTTCCAATTCTCCATGCACCATTTTCTCATTGGCATCGCCGTGACACTGGATAGCTAGCTGAATTATCCACAGGGAAGGCGGTAATAAAATCTCGATTCAAGCATGGAAAAAATCAAAACCAGAAAGAAATCTCGCAGACAATTTGAATAAGGATTTCATGTCCCATTGGTTAAGTAGGCTAAGGAAAAATAACGGCCCGGATTCATAACGCCAGACGGGAGGCATAGCTTATTTGAGCTCAAAGCAGGCAAGTGGCCATTTATTTTCACCAGAATTTTTATGATGAAGCGATTCTCGTCTTTTTTTCAAGTCTGATTAATTTAATTGAACAAGGAGTTATTTCTAAACAGTAACGTCCGATTCAAACTAAATCAGTGTGTTGATGCTCTCTAAGCAACAGAAATTTAGTTCAAGTGTCAGCGAAATTTTCTCGCCAGTCTCCTCATACTCAATTCCAGGTCAGTGTGCCATTTCGATCTAATTTCGATTAGATTCGTCGGTACCGTATGAGTTATGCCAAGAACGGGAATGGGTTGGATAGTGCAAAATCGAATCTCTCTCTCTACCTTCGCAGGCGAACACAAACTCAGAATATATCTTTTGAATTCATTTGTGCACGAAATCGGTCTCACGGGGCAATCACGCTCATTAAATTTCCCGGGAATCTGCTTCGGAAATTTAAGGCTTACCAGAACATTCAATATCTTTGGTTGATTAAATAGCGAATAATCTTAACTCATTGCTATTTTTTTGTCCAAAAAGATTATTCCTATCGTATGTAACGTAGAAAAAGCTGTAATATTTGCATAGGTGAGCGATAAAAATGTTGTGCATCTTCGTTGTGTCCTAAATCTATGTTGCAAAAATATTCTTTTGTTCGTCCCTTCTTTATCTAGCTTTCTCGCAGTTATGTATGGATTTGAAACTATTTTCTTAGGTAGTAAATGTAATTCGGCTCTCGTGAAGTTCAGCAGTCCTGAGCGTGGATCATTGTTCATCAAGTTGGAAATTCTCACGCTATATTGTCGGAATTATTGAGAAGATGGCAAGGAAAAATCTCTCTGAGGGAAAAAGTATCAACCAAGATTTATTAAATCTATTGAACAGTCCCTCGAAATGTCGTGGGAAAAATGTAAGGATACTCATTGGCAGTTTTTCCTAAAAGTAATTTCGATGGGAGGTGAAAGTCATTGCTTGTTATCTACTGAAGAGTTGCAGAATTCGAAGAAATTTGAGCGAGGCGAGGTAATGAAAGATGGGAACATATTTGCGATCGGTTGGGATAATAGGGAAGCGGTACTCCCGGTGATATTGGTGCGTACCACGAGGCGCGGGAGGGCGGTCAGCGCCTGCGGTGGGATTGCTGAGAGGGGGGGCCGCTGGGCCGCTTCAATGCCATCGGCAGCGGGAGAGCACCTGCCTGCCCCCTCGCTCCCCGCGAGATTCTACGGCGGAACCTCCTCGTGAGCGAATTGCGAGTCCGCTCCACGATTGGAACTTATTTAAGCGTTTCTCTGAATCATAAGCAGTAGCAGTAGTTTTAGTGGAGGCGACCGACAGCTGAGGTCATTTGCACCATTAGGGACGGACAGGAATGGATGAAGCATGGAGGGAAACCCAGCGTCGGCAGTAGCGTGCAAAGCGAGCAAAAATATGTTATGATATTCTGTAATTATAATATTTTAAATAAAACCCATCCCACATATTTTTATTAATCAACAGACGTATTTTCGAAGGAGCACGATATAACAATGGTAAAATATCGTATAATATAAATGACTCACATCGAATTTACTAAAAACAATTGCTCGCACCCCTAAATCCTTCAATATTGATTTTATATTCAATTATCGCTTTGACGTGAAGCATGAAATATGAATATATCTGTGAAACAACTTCCGAAGGCTCTCCAATGATTCTCCGCGTGCGATATTGATGCCAATTGCAAGCAGAACGGGTGACTTTCATTTTTTCCTTTGTAAGAAGATCTGTCAATTAGGGCGATGTACTCAAGAGAAATTAAAAAGAATAAAGAATGAAATATGTATAAAATTTGACTCGTATTCGTAGAAAAACTTTTCAAATAGCCAAGAAGACCTTTTTTGATTTTAAAATTCTTAAGCCTCCTTGAAATTCATTTAAAATCTGCTGAAATGTGAGATTAACGCGGCCGTGGAATGGGAACCCTAATTATAGGAATCACATGCATTTTTAGCCAACGTATAGCCTTAAAAGAATTTTACTCGGATAAGAATATTCCAACTATTTCTTTAGTGCAAATGCAATCCGTGAGTGTGTTTTTTGACTTTTAGTAGAATTTGAATGTTTGAGTGTAGTGAAATATTTAAATACTCGTAAATATCCTCGCCACTACAGTAATCAACCCAAAGGTCGGTTTGATAGGGGAAGTAAGAGCTCACCGAATGCGAAGCCCAGCAACGCATGGCACGTGAGAGAGTAATGGGGCCAGTTACTTTCTCTATGCCAGCTATGGATTTGTACCAGGAAGATTTGGTACCCGAAGAATGCAAGTTAATTAGTCAATTTACCAATAAGTAGCCGATTGTTTCCATTTTCGCTAGTTGATGAATGTGCATGCATGTTAACGAGCATTTTGTTGGTATCATTTAAAAATAGATGGACCGTGAACTTGCACTATTCGTTGATACTACATGAAGAAAAATTTGCTTACAGAATTCTGCATTTTTTAAAAATTGATATGCATCCAAAGATTGATTTTAAAATAAACATTTGTAAGGGTGCCGTTTGCATGCATGCATCGTGAACTTTAAACTATAGCCTTCAAAAAGGCCAGTGATGTATTATTGGGTCGAGTGAAGGGATTAGAATACATGAGGAGTAAAGGAAGGACTTGTGTGGTGTCTTCTCAAGCGAGGCTAAGAAAGGTATTTAACTAAATCTTGCCTTAAACGGTAGACTACCATATCTTCTTGGGAAACATCACCTAGCGGAGCGAAGTAAACTGGCCCCCATGCTCTTGATGTGTGCATTTCACGTGCCATTGGGCTTAGTAGTACGTGTGTGAGCTCTCGCCTATCAAACCAACTCTCAGGTTTTATGGTATTATGGTATAGCTGCCCCGTGAAGCATCAGAAGTCACTTAGATTCCAAGAAGCGTTATCCGAATTTTGATTACTAAAACCGATTGCTTTGTAGTGGCTTTTATTATTTATTAAATCCTCTTAGATATAGTAATAGTTTGATTTCCGGTAAATTTCGTGGAATTAACCGCGGTTATAAGATTGGGGAGAAGGATTATTTTTGGTTAATAGTAATGAGTACATAGTAATTAGTTTTCGTACTAGATGCACATATACCTGTACCTGTATTTAGTGGGGCCTATGCTTCTCTTAAATTTAATCTCTCTTTAATCTAGGTTCTATTATTAGTTTAAAAACAGCCCTTTTTCCCACCTATCTTCCTCCATACGTCCTCTTCCACGTCTTTTACTTTGTAGCCATTCTTTTGATTCCTTTCTCTTCCGTTTCCTCATCTTCCTCCCTTCCGGCAAGGCTCCATTCCTTTCCTCTTTGCCCCCTCCGCCCTCCCTTCGAGTTGAGGCGTTGAAACTTTCGCTTCCGAGGTTTTCGGAGTCGCCAAATGCAAACGTGTCGATTTTCTCCAGAGCTTCAATCAGATCCCATATCTCGCGGGCGACAAATGCATTTCCAGTCATTTTTCCCGCTATTGCACGTGGTGAGCCCCGCGATAAAAATATGTAAAATCCGTTATCTGAAAAAAATATTCATAAGGAATCAATGTCAAGCAGCTCCTAGAAATTTGCGAAGGTGAAAAATTAATTTTCATTCACAGTTACTCAGATCAGTAATAATGACCGAACTGCCACTTTGCTACAGGCTCAAAAAACATAAAAATATGTTTTATATTTAAATTTAACGTTCAGTCACAGTTCTTCGATGGGTCCATTATCCGTATTTTTAGTTTTTTTGTAATTTAGAGACCGTCGCCGAAAGTTCGCAGTCCGTGGGCGTTTTCGAAGTAATTATCAAGTTGTCACATTCCAAGACAGTCGTTCCATCCCTTCGAAGACCCTTCCGCTGACGTCTTCCCGTACCCCTCACTCGTAATTCTGCCTTCTCTTGCCCCATGCAATTCGACCACATCCTTGATCCTACGCAATAACGTGCCGTCCATCGAATAGTAATTGAGCTCCGCGATATACCGCACGTCAACCATTAGTACTATAGTGTATAGTAATTATACCAAGCTTGTCTATGGTAAATATCGTCGTATTTTTGCACAGGAAGTGTAAAAATGTCCATGCTCCCGAATAAAACTTCTGCTTGCTACTGTACACGCTCTGCAGGGCAAAACAATGCCCGTGTCCGTTCGAAGGCTCCCAGCAAAAGCTTCCGACGCCCGCGACGGAGGGCGACGATGCAAACAGC
Organism: Hetaerina titia; assembly: GCA_037158775.1. NCBI lineage: Eukaryota > Metazoa > Arthropoda > Insecta > Odonata > Calopterygidae > Hetaerina > Hetaerina titia. The sequence continues at coordinate 102,527,403 of CM073774.1, read as the reverse complement.
GGTCGGGTCCAAATGTTTGGTCCAAGATCGAATATTGCGCATACGTGGAGGCAGAAATACATATATATATATATATATATATATATATATATATATATATATATATATATATATATGCATATATATATTTCTATATATATATATATCATCCATCTAAAAAGTTTAATGAGCTACCTCGTATGCTTTAATGCGATCAAGTACAATTAAACGGTGAGAAATAATACTAATAAAAGTTCGTCCCGAGTGTTTCATCACCACCGGAGGGAGGTGTACTTGAATTATTCCCGGGAAAAAATTCCAATATTTAAATTCGACCGATTTTTTTCGGATTCTAGTGTTTCGATTTCGGCGGTGGTTAAGGTGGCGTGCTGGGCAAGTGGCACCGCCGAGTTCATCGGGATCCCGCCGGGCCCCTGACTCGCTCCTCCTCGCCGCTCATGTCTCGCGCACGTGTTCGTACTTCATAGCTCTCGCTGTGCCGCGACCAGGAGTCGCCGGAGAGGGCGAGAGGAAGAGGTCTCCCTAGTTCGTGCATCGATCGGCAAAGAGCACGAACAAGGGGACGAACCCCCCTTCGCTAGGATTCCCGCGCTCGCACACACCCAAGTGCAGAGGGGAGGCTCGCCGTCTATTCTCTCCCGCCCAGACCGATACGCCTCCCATTTCCCCTCCCCCCTCCTCGCACTAGGCCGGTTCGGCACGATGATATGATTGACCTTGGAGGACACACAGCATGGGAACGGGCGGGGAGGGTTAAAGGAGAAGAGGGGGAGAGAGAGAGAGGGGGGGTGATAGAACTAGGCGATCGACCCGCTGTCTGCCGCCCGCTCCGGGAACCCTCCTCGAATGTTAGCGCCCATCTACACGTGCACCTCGGGTGCAGCATGCAAGGGAGCGACGTCTGCTCTATGACTACAACGGCACGTAGTCCTAACCGCATGATGCACCGCGCGGGGCGGGAGGCTCATCTATGCTGTTGCAAACCGAGCGGTTCTATCAAATGCTGTTAGACTATGCTCTAGGACGGGATAGATAGTAGTCGGGAGGCATAAGTGGCGAGGAGTAGTAGTAGTGGAGATAGTTGGGAGACGAGTCCCGAGACCACTTCTTCCCTCCCCTCCCCCCACTCTGTCTCGCTCGCTCTGGGTATGCACCGGGCAGGGGTGAGTGCGGAGAGGGGAGTCGCCCTCGCGTGCAGCGGCGGCGGGACGGGCGGGTGGGCGTGGTTCCGTGAGTCGCCGCAGCTAATCGGAGTCGCGTGCCGCCCACGTGACCGACTGCGGGGGTGGGGTGAAGGGGGAGGCGTGGGAGTGGAGGGGGGGCGTGCGAGAGGAGGAGGCGGGAGGGAGGGGCGAGGAGGCGGCTTCGCTCATCGCACCGGGAAGCGAGGGCCCGCCGCGTGTTCCAGATCGTTTAGCATTACTTCATTGTGTCCCAGCCTTCATGATTTTAATTAACCGAAGTAAGTGGAGAAGGATGACGTGTACTATATATAATAAACACTCCCCGATATTAAAATTGGACATCAAAACGCGATGAGGAAAATGATGGAAGTTCCCGACTGTACCGAAGTTTAAAAAAGAAAAAAAAGGAAAAGAAATTTAATAAAAAAAAAGAAGATGTGTCATCATGGTAACTCAAAAGTCAATAAGATGAAAAATGTCAAGGAAAGGTCAAAGAGAAATATGATCTTTCGCTGCTTAGGCCTCACTCAATTGGAATATGCTGCAAGTGTATGGGATACTTACGAATTTGGATTAATTGTCGAATTGGATCGCGTGCAGCGTGTGTAGGAACTAGATTTGTAAAACGTTGTAATAATAAACTTAGTAGCGTATCCAAAATATTAGAGCAGCTAGCCTGGGAATCACTCACGGAGCAAAGGTTAAATTACAGATTAAATCTCTAATAATCGATTGGAAGGATATCTCTTTAGCACTGGTGCTGAAAATGTATTATTACCCCCATCGTACTACGGTAGGAGAGATCATGTCAATACAATTAGAGAGAATAAGTGCAGAACAGATACCATAGGGGATCATAATAACATTATTCGACCCACGTTTTCGGGTGAAATTAGTCTGCTGTGTAATCATCTGCCACACACCCTGGCGGTGCCTTGCAGGGTATACATAAAATTTAAATAATAAGATAGGACACCGGGTATGTTTTTATCCCTTCCAGCAATAAGCCGGCCATCAGCTATTTGAATGGCTGTGGACGATGCGTAGCATCCTGGAATTTGCCAGCAAATTTACTTCAGCAAAATCGGATGTCGCTAGCTTTTCCTGGTTCCGACCGTGGAATAAATCTATGATAAATAAATCACTAGATACTGAAATGTGCTCATGGGTTCTGCCGTCACCAGAGGATGAGGTGACGCATGTAATTCGCTATCTGATGTGTTTTTTTCCACTTTTCCCTCAAAACTTCTCTTTACTCATGCTTTCTGTTTTATCCATGTTGCGTAAAAGCATGGAGACACCGACTCTTGAGTGACGTAAGAAAGAAATTTTAAGCATGCCCTGAGAGTACCTAAACATTAAATGTTAATAATACATTTTCTCAGCTTCAAAGTCCACCCAGCATCGCAATAATTGGGCAGGCATTTTACAATAAGAAATGCATACTATATAGCCCGTGGTGGAGGAAGAAACACCAACTAGGCGGGAATCGAACCCGCGGCATCTAGAATAGCAGACGTCATGCCGCCCGTACCTAGACCGTTTGCCAGCACGTCTTCCGTTCTCCATGCTTGCTTTGAAAATGGGTAATATTTCTGTCTTTTTTGTAGTTTTTCTTCCCAAATTTTAGCTAAAAAGCGAAAACTATATACAGTGTGCCACAGTGGCAATTCCTTTGAAATATTTACCTTTATGTGGTAAACACGAGTCAAAATCAAGATTTTTCTGTAATGGAACGATTTTCCTCAACCTGTATTTTTTCTCTGTTGACTTCTGTGTTGATAATCGAAGCCTTGTAACACTAAGTCCCGATCGCCGAAGTTTAACTTACGGTTAAAGCCAATATTCAGTTTTATAGTCGCTCGTTGAGATCTAACCGGCCGTTAAAATGCCCATTGGCACAAAGACCAAGGAACTGTGGTTGGCATATTAATGAAGAGTAGTCATCTGAATTGAGAATGAAATTCGACCTGTCAGTAATTTTTAAGGTGGGAAAGCGTCCCGATCAGACTTAAAGAGACATGATGAAACCGAACAAAATGAATCAATGCCTAAACTCTGTTTTAATTTAGAAGAACATGCTAACAGGCTATTGGCTAACAGTGGGGTTAAACTAATACTGTTTTTGTCCTCACACGAGGAAAGATCATAGAAATCAACTTGATTTTGTAGTGAATGAGCGAATGAAGGTAACTATTTATCTCTTTCATTCACTATTCACATTCCTTTTTCGGACTCAGTGACAGCCTTTTTCATTCAGACAATTCCTTCATGCGTGTATGTAACTTATGCTAAACCATTAATCACCTCTTCTTTTACGCACAGTCCGTTTCCCTGACCCTTTCCCCTGAAGCGCGTTGAAGCATGTGGACGCGGATGGATTCCGATTACGATGGGGTGAGAGAAGGTGACCAATTCACGCCTCAAGAGCCGACTTTGCACGTAATGAACATGACTAAACTAAGCCACTCCCTCGACGTTCATGTACGAATTACTCTAGCGAGCGAGAGATGTGTCACGGTGCATTCTTCTTCAGCGTTGCGTTACGATTGACAGTCTAGTGTCATGATGTTATTAGAAGTTGAGTCGATGTCTATCTACCTGCATGGTACCTAGCAAGCCACCGCTAGGGTGTGTGGCAGGGGGTGATTGCACACCAGGTATGCAACATCAAAGAAAAAATATATCTTAATTCTTAGTTACAATGCACATATTTTTTCATTAATGTTGATCCTTATTACGACAGGTACATGCACTGCGGTATCTGAGGGAGTTATGCTTCTCAATGTATACGAGAGGAGCTGTAGGTAAAGAACTAAAGCTATAGGGTACTTCTTAGGCTACTTGGAATGAAAAAAAAATACTTTCTCCCGCAAGTGCGGTCGAATGGTATTATTCTGATCCCTTATTGTTGGTGGGAAAAATCATATCTTAAATTTATCTGAGCGTATCAATCCTAATTCATCTACTACGAGATCGTTTGGAGGTAGACTTTATACCATCTCGTAATGGCATTGCACGGAGGTATTTGTGGAAAATTCTACGCAATGGGAACTCTAAATTATTTTTCCCGAGGATAATGATTCCCTCACTTCCCTCATATTTCCTAATTTCACTTCAGAATGGCTATTTTCTACCTTCTTTGCGTGGGGCGTGTACTTTTCACTTCCTGCAGTGAAATCCTTAATCGGTTCCAGTGGGGCTGGGAGCTTTGTCACCCTCAGTTGGCCGATGATTCCGAGAGAGGAAACTTATTCGTTTGAGGCTGATTCCGCCTGCGAAAATCCGTCTCGGCTTTCTCGCTGCTTGATACATTGGATATGGGCATGGATAGTGTTTTTTAGGGTTAAACGTCAGTGGTGGATGCATTGAAAGACCAGCATAATGAACACCGCATCACGACGTCCTTTCCATGGCGTGGATAAAAAATATTAATCGATCGCTTATATTGTGTTCTACATACAAAAGGAGTACCCAAAAAAATGAAGTGGGGTTGGAGGTTAGAGTTAATCATCAATTGTCAAGGACATGCATGTGAAGATTAGGTTTACATTGGATGAACAATTACTTTTTTGACTTCTACTAATTCATCCATACAGATTGGCTTGCGAATTTTTTCTTCAGATCATTCATTTTGATGTTTTATTCAATAATCTATTGAATTCCAGAACTTTTTAATATGCTCTCCTTCTTTATAGAGTATTTGCATATTTTTTTCTCTTCACCCACTTTTAGGGATCTTTTTTCAAAGTACCCTTTTGCAACGCCACGTTTCCAACGCTTCAGTTCTTCTTCCTCCATCTGCTTCTCGCATAATCAACGTCACATATTTGCAGAAAATTTGCTCCGTGCATTTAAACTTACGGTTTATGACCACATGTCTAGGATAGTTCAAATCTTAATATGGAAGTACTTATTCAAATATAGACTCTTCTTCGATTGAGCGGTTAAAACTGTTATTTACTTCTCGCAGCTTCCCTCTATGGGTAATTAAGTACTTAAATGAAACAGCACTTTAAGTAACACGTTGTTTTCAGGTCTTCAAATGAATAATTTCTTTGTTTTATTTTGCGGCGGTAAAAGTTGGAATATTATGTCCGTGAAATTCCACTGTTGGGATCCGTTTTAAGAAGTTCGCTCATCGGCCTTCGTCATCCGTTTTCAATCCAAAAAATGGAAATTGCAGTCCTGCATATTTCTCTGTTCGAATGCCTTTCCTTGACGGCCTATTTATCGTATTCCTTGTTATTTACTCCCTACCACTGCTCTCGGGCACCTGTCGCGATTGAGGTTGTTTTTATCGCTCTCGGAGTGTTATGGATGGCTTATTTCGCTCGTGTCTTGTTCATGCCACTCGACCCATTTCCGTCATCGCTTTCATATTTATACATTTCGTTTTGGTGTTCAGGAAAATGATCCGTTTGCACATGGCACCAGCGAGGCACCAGCGCACGAGGTGAATGACTCGTGAAAATATCTGAATCACGGCAGATAATCCAGTCTCCAACTATCCGCAATATTTATTCGACTAATGAATGGGTTTAGTAATTCACTTCATTCACTCCCGTGTGTTCTGGGAATGTATCGCCTTTTATTATGCTAAACGGAATCCATTTCTGATAAATAAGTTCAAGAGAAATTTAGCCGATTATCTACGAGTCGACTATTCATTTAGGTGGTTGTCTACGTATTTGTTGTACAGATATATTCATGGCTGGACCTTGTATGAGAAAGGGTTGCTTCGACTCGGAGTGTTGTGCAGTTTATGAACTATTCCTAACACCATCCTTCTGCCCTTTGAAAGCTGGAATGAAGTCGCTCGTATTCCGTTGAATGGAAAAGTAGATATTTTGGAACTTGCACTCTGATGAGTGTCAGATTTAAAGTGGTTCCGACATTTAAATTCTATGATTTTATCCATCCATCCGAGATCCAATCCATCAACTAAGATCTTTATTAAAATTTATTACCACGGTTAAACCTCAACTACTTGCGTAATATGAATCCTTCTAAAGTTCCCAGTGTTTTTTTTAAGAACAATTTTTTTCATAATTGTACTCTCGATTTAGACCCACTTTAAATCTAGTTTTTTTAATTAACTGGTAGGTAATGATTTGTTTCAAATAATCGCTGAAAATGCTAATAAATGTGCTCTATGTAAGAAGAGGCGTCTGGAAGGATCAATCAAGTGTGGGATAATTCAACAGTGCGAAAAACGAAGGGATATAATTTGAAAGCAAAAAACAAAACTTGGGTGATCAATAATATTAACACTTGGCACTTTTGTATTTATTTCTTAATTGCTCTTAGCTATTGGTTAGTTGTATATTAATTTTAATTAAAGGTATATTAGTAATGAAAATGAGTAACAAAGTAACAATGATATATCATGATACACTTGAAAGTATTAAATCAATTAATCATTGCAAAATTGGATAAAAATTACGGGTTAAATTAAGAATTTGTGATGAAGAGGTATGATTGAATCATTAGTATTTTACCAGATTGATAGTAATTCAATATTGAGCTCTCACGATAAATAATGAATACCTACCTTCCAACTTGACACAAGAATTTGAGAAAATAAACAGTTAAGATATGAGTGCTGCTTGGAAAAAAATGAACTTGTTGCTAAAGTATTTTGGACTGATTTATAAAGTAGTTTAGACAATATTTCATATTAGTCCTCCTGAACGTGAATTGTGAAAAATAATTGTAATATCAAAAGTGCCTATTAGGGTAATATTTATGATGCATAGTATAGGACATGTTATGTTAGGAATTTGACCAGATTCTAGATAAACTTCGGACGCAGAGAGTCGCCGGTGAGACATTGCAATACGGTGAGACAGCGACAGCTTGTCGACATAGTAAGAACTAATGCTTAGTTAAACTCAGAAGATATAATTAGTTTCCTCGTATTCCAGCAACTTTTGGAAGACGAAAATGAGTTAATAAGTGTTACGGATAAGAAACAACGCGGCTCCTTTGCAAAGGGTTTTCAATTTGTACTAACTGCTACTTACTCTTCAACAAAGTGATTTTTTTCTTTTATCTTTACTTCAAACCTCTGCTTCTCTTAAAATACAGAACAAATACATGAAGAGAGGCAGTTCATACGTTTGGCCAATAGCTTATTGGAATATGTACGCATTAATAGGTAGTTAGAAGAAGAATTGCAATGAATAACGAAGCATTTGCACAGAGATTGGAGCTGATGTTAGGGAAATAGAGAGAGTTCGTTGAGATAAAAGTGGTGGAGACTTGAAGATGGACTTCACAACTGTATGGACGGAATCCTGACGTCAGAAACACGAGGGCTGGCGCACATTAAAGGCATTTGAGATGCGAATACGGGAAAGAAAAGAGAAGATACATTTCCTGTTTTCTTTTTAGCAAAAAGTAGTATGATAAGAGAAAAATCGACCAAGTCTTAAAAAAAGGTATTTTTGACGTTATTCGAGCTGCTCAAGATGGCAAAAATAAACCAAAGAAGAGACCTTTTGACTTCAAGTGGAATAATATGTTTGAATACCTTGAAATAAATAGGTGCTATGACTGAAGTGTTAGGAAGAATCTGTCAAGAAGTATATTTTCAAGAACCATGTCACCACAATGCGAATAAAATACGGTAGAAAAATTGAAGAAACAATAAATTTAGGATTTAGACAGTAATTCAACTTACTACCAGTCTTATTCAACTTGGAAGTCGCAATGAAAGAAACGAGGAATGGGTATCAAAGCAATTACGGTGAACGGTAAAGAAATTAAGATGCTCCGTTTCGCAGATGACATCGCAGTAATAGCTGAGAATCCAGAAGAGCTGCAAGAAGTATCACTGAACACAATGGGCTAGGTACATCGGAGGCGTAGCATAAATGCTGGCATAAAGAAAACTGAAATCCTAGTGGGCAGAAGGAGCTAGATGTTGCAGGCAGATGCTGGTTTAAGAGGAGAGAAATTAGGAGTGGAATCGTTCAGCTGCCTCGGGAATAGCGGAGCGCATATGGGATGGAAGGAGCTCGGTGCCTTCCAGTCGGTGATAATCTCAAGCGAAGGAGTTTTCCATGAAGAGGATGTTTTCCAGAGCTCTAAGAAGAAAAGTTTACGCACAGGGAATCAACACAAGAAAGCATTCTTGTGTAAGAATACACTCTAAAGAGACATGGAAAAAGTTGAAAAAGCACAGCATGTTACAGAAGAAATCTGGTGTTGGGGGTGCATTCTGAAGCTGAAATGGAAATGTGGTATGAAAAATAATGGAAAAATAGAGAAGAATGGAAAAACAATATGGAGCCCGGTTAAGAAAGGAATAACCTAATGATTTAGGCACACCATGAGACATAAATCAGTTAGGAGCATGTGGAGGGCTCCTCTGAATACTCTAAAGGAAAATAGCGTGAAATTAGTGAAGGAGGATGTTGGGTGTAAGACATATCAAGGCGTATTTTCAAATGAGTTAGCAATAGAAATGGAAGAATGGAGGGCTCCAGTCAACCAATCTTCTGACCGAAGTACTATCGATGATAAAGCTGGCAAGTCCACGATACTCTGTGTAATACGTAATAGCTGATATAAACAATCCAAAAACTACATTTAATTAGTACCCTGCATAAGATGATGACTGATATTCATTATGCGAGTGACATTAAGCCGGAAATTTAAAAAAATGCATCCCTCAAAAGCAGTCGTGCCTTCCTATACCCTGATAATTCAACTAAGATATCGGGATTAATTATCGATCAAGTTTAAATATAGAGCGTTTATTTATATCAATAGGTCAGTTACAAATTACAAATATAAAGTATCGATTCCTTTGAATAGCGATTAAATTTATTGAATTACAAAGATTTTTGGTTTATAAGTTCAAAGCTGGAATGAGTTGTATGTAACTTGGTATTAAATTTTGCTTTTTACTGTCACACGTTCTCTTATGATGTATGCAATCGACCTTCCTTTTTTTCGTAATGATTTCGTTTCACGATGAAGTTGGATTTTTATTTCAACTTCTTATTACTTAATTTCACTATTTGTTTTAAAATACTCGTCTCTAACTAGACTAGGTTAAAAAATATTTAGTTTCCCAGTCTCTTACTTCCACTGTCTTTGCTACTTTTCCATTAGGCTCAGAGAAAAAAAAAACAAAAAATTGCATACTTTAGGTTACGTCATATACTTGTGCTTTAGGAGTAAATAAGAAAGAAGTGTGCAGATACAAGGGCCATCAAAAACTTATCCTTATCCGGTTTAATGCCGCTTTTTATTTTAGAACAAATAACCAACGTTTTCAGTCACATCGAGTGTGATTTAAAATCAACTTTGAATTTCTTTTTGCGTTTCAAATACTGAAAAAAATTATAGGAACTTTTAATGTTGTCCATTTAATATTTTACGAAATGTATACTTTGCAATCTGGCATTAAATTAATTAACGCATGAATCATCATCGTTGATGAAATCTTCTAGGACTTTCCGCCGGGTTTGGTCATCCGCCATCTTCGCCGACGTTTCGATCAAATGACTCGCTCATCATCTTCAGGCAAGGTCACTTCTCCACGCTGACTCGCACCCTCCTCCCACAGGGTACTTGTTCAAATTCTCAACCGAGAATAAGAAGAGCTGTTTTCATAGGAAGGCCCCGGCTCATTTCCATAGGAAACAAAACCGGAGTCGAGAATTTCTTTTTCACTGAATATTAAGGCTCTGTGAAGTCAATTTCAGTGCACGTAGATCTTAACGTACCGTTGTCACTTGTACACTTGATCCCAAAAGGACCGCCGAGGTCTTAAAATGAATACCAGACAAATATTTCATGAATAAGACCTAAAAACACTAAATCTAATGCATTATTGATTATGTCATTTAAATGGTCCAGTATTATCAGTCAATCATGAAAATACTGATGAACATAAAATGGAATCAAATAATTCTTTTAAAAATAATGAATAAAGGATTTTAAAGAGATACATCAATTTAGGATGGCAATACTTAAGGGACATAGACAATATAGACATTCCCATGGACTAAAGCCTTGATTTGGCGTAAGGGCTCGTGCGATCCGATGACCCCTAGAGCTGTGCTGGTGGGAGCAACGATATTTGCTCCTGGTATGGTCATACATGCCAGATAGGTCGAAGGCTAGGAACCTGGCGAAAGGTAGTCCGCTCAGCATCTGTTCCTCAGTGAGGCGGCTGCAAAGGCGTCTGACCCATGGGGGTGGCCAATGAGTGATTGTGTCACGTTAAAAACATTATTGAGGAAGGCAACGGAATACCGCTTCAGTTACTTATCCTAACCTACTATGATGGACGCCATTATGACGATGAGTCCTGACAACTACGGGATTCAGCCCAATTGGCCGTGTGTCGTGCCCGGCAACGGAAGAGGCTCAGCGGTCTTCATCTCATGAATTCCCGTCAAAAGAAAAGCGATAGCAGCTTCACAGAAGGCACAGACGTCCACCGAACCAGTTAAAATAGGCTCCTGCTATGTTAGGACGATGTCGAGGACGGTAAAATAGGAAAATGTAAAACAGGAGAGGGAGAAAGGAAATAAATAATTAAGGGTTGTGAGGTGACATGAAAGGGTAGCGGGGATTACTTGAGTTAAAGAGTAATATAAAAGTACAGTGGAGGGGAAGAAAGCCTGCGATGGTTGGCAATACTGTTGAAATAAAAGGTAGAAAGAGGCGTAGTAAACATAGAGCAAGCGAATGATAGAATATTATTAACAGAAGTGAAGGCTGAGCCGACGAACTTGGTTAGGTCTGCATGCCACCATGCATAGAGAGGAAGAAGTCGACAGGGTATGCGATCAAATAAAGAAAACAATTGAGGGTATTCTGAGGTGAAACATAGCGTGGATAGTGATGGGGAGCTGGAACGCCACGGTAGGCGAAGGAAGAGATGGCAGGGTAGGAGACAACCGTCTAGGAACAAGGGTTGGCTGCTGGGCGAAAACAATGGGACTCTGCCGGTGACAGAGTTAATTAATAACAAATACTTAGTTTAAACGAAAAAATAGACGCAGTTACACTTAGCAAATATTCGACGATTCACAGAATTTTCAGACAACGTAATGGCTAGACAGAGAATTAGGAACAGGCTGACTAATTCTCAAACTTACCCAGGAAGAACGTAAAGACAGAATTTAGTAGAAGAAAATACAAAGGGATAAATAATAAATTGAGGTGGTAAACTAACAGAGCAAAAGAACAAGACTGCGTGAGGATATTGGAAGTTTACAAAGGAAAGGATAAAATGGTACCCTGAACAGGAGGGTGAAAGCATAATCATAAAGCATAATAAAATAAAGAAGGTAAAATTCAGGGAAATCGGGAGGAATATATAGAGGATCTGCTTACCAAAGATATTTGGCCAAAATGTTTGACAGGAAGACAACATGATAAAGATGGGGTTAGCTTAAGTCTAAGCATGAGTGACTGAGAGACAGAAAAGGGATGAAGGGAATTAAAACCAAATAAGGCTGAGCGAAAGGTAATATCCCATTAGAACTGTTTAAGGATTTAGGAAAACGTAGTAAGAGCTTTTATAAACTAATTCGTGGCAGTATTAAGGGAAGAATTTGGACATCTGACTATGTCGTCCAAACAGTGTTAGTTCCTTTTCCAAACATGAGAAATACAGACATACGTGAGAACATCAAAGCAATGAAGCCTTAAAATAATTACAGAACTAATCAATTACTAACTAATTAATTAATTAGAGTTAATCAATCAAGTGAATTGGGTAGAATTAATTAATGTATTACAGAAAATGGGAGGATATTGGCGGGATAGGAGGCTTATCCGCAACCTGTACATGTCTCAAAATCAGATTGCTCGAGTGTATTTAGCGGCTTGAAAGTCAGGGTGAGAAAAGATAGGCAGGGGAGTAAGAGAGGGATGTTCGTTACCATCCGTACTTTTCAACACATACGCAGAAGAAATGACTAAAGAGGCATAGCGAGAACTGAAGATAGGAATGAAAGTTGGCGGACGATTCATAAAGTCAGTTGGGTTTGCCGATTATCAAGTTTTATCCTGCATTGCAAGATGACTTACAGTCGACTTCTTGATAAATAATTATTATTATTATAATCAACCTTTAGGAAGATCTTGTTCGCAGTTTCAGGGAGAAGAAAAGGAAAAAAGAAATTGAATTTTTCTGTGCTCTATGCTGGACGAAAGTGATACTAGATGAGTTAAGTTTTCGATAAATGTTTTCCTTTAGTGAAATGACAATTAAAGTTACTTTTTCTGGTATAATATTTCAAATACCCATTTTCAATTTTTGCTAATTATCTTGTAGCTATAGCATTACTCATTTCAACACCACTAACCCAACACCAGATGGTTATTTAAGGGGGTTTTAGATATCAACGCATTTTTACTAACCATTTCTTAGAATTTAAATCAAATAGCCATACCTTATATATATTATTATTACTAGGTAATCTACCGGTAAGGTAGGTTTTTGGAAGGACACAACTAACAAATAAATATTTCTATGAGGAAGGAATCTGGCCGGAAGATTTTGTGAGATCGGTGTTAGTTCCTATTCCGAAAAAGGCAACGGCTACATCGTGTGAGGATAACAGAACAATAAATTCGATATCCCACGCAGCTATAGTTATTCTCAGGATCATCAACAAAAGGATAGAAAGGCAAATGGTTACTTAGGGGATGATCAGTTCGGGTTTAAGAAGGGGAGAGGTACGCGTGATGCCATTGCAGTAATGAGATCACTAGTCGAGAGGAATATAGAATTATATTATATATATATACACATATATATACATATTCATATATATATGTATATATATATATATATATATATATATATATATATATATATATATAGAAATAAAACTGTATATATATCTATATATATAGAAATAAAACTTAGACAGCAACACACAGCACGAGAACAATTAAAAAGAACACTCACAATAATATCTTGATAATTTCGACGGACTCGTACTCCGTCTTCTTCGGAAGATAAGATATGACTTATATCTTATCTTCCGAAGAAGACGGAGTTCGAGTCCGTCGAAATTATCAAGATATTATTGTGTTCTTTTTAAGTGTTCTCGTGCTGTGTGTTGCTGTCTAAGTTTTTTATTCAACACTTCCGTGTTACTTCGAAGAAATCATCTATACTGTATTGGCAATATTGGCAATTGATTGATAGTTTGATCTTGAGAATGTTTTACGACTTACATACTGGTGTTGTTACAACAGATATATAATATTTTTGGCAAGCCCAAACCATTAGTGCCATCAACATAAAATGCGTTGGCATGATTCCGCGACCCCTGGTCATCCTGCCCGTGCTTCATTTCTGATAGCAACGCCAGGTGGTCCTTGCGAGCGCGCAAAGCAGCACCCCCTCCCACCCGAACAAGGGCCCATAAAAAGAACTCGCCCTTTTTTGATCCGCTCACAATTTTTGGGTTTCTTCGGGGTTGAGTGGGAGGCGCGGGGGAATTGGATGATGGGAAATGATGGAGTAAGTCGGGTTGCTACGAGAATGGCTCTCGAGCAGTCAGACGGATACCCATATGTCGGATGCAAACATCTACCGTCGGAAGTAAATAATTATCACCAATTATCGGATATTCGTTGAAAGCATTCCCCGACAACTTTTGCGATCGTAAAAAGACATTGACGACTGACATTGGTAATTGAGAATGTGAGTTTATGTGTCTAAACAATAAATGTATCTCAAGTGGTTAAGAACCAGCAAATACGCTATAACCATAGACAAAGACTTTAGTTCCTGTTGAAAAGAGGGGATTTGATCCTCTTGCTACTCTTGTTTTTGACAAGGAAAGAATAGGGTTTAACCAGAGCGCTGTTTAACTTTGAGAACGAGTTGAAAAGGAGAACTTAAGGATAAAAATGATTTGTTTGATCTAATATTTCATCTTCCAGTTGACTATTTCCACAGCCCATGGAAATCCTGGCCCGCCGGAATAAAAATACGAAATTGAGAACTCGGGAACTGGATGCAGATGAAGAATTCTAATGCATGGATAGCGTGAATCCTGGAGTTACATATTTCAAAATATAACAATAAACAATCAACCCGGAAAACAAATGCCAAGATTCCAATCTGTATTGAATAAAAAAATGCCCTGCGATGAGTAAAATAAGGATAAAACTTGTGAACAACATTGAGAAGAAGGTTATGATTTATTGGGTTTAACTTTCTCAGGAGACACGATGACTTTCCGAAGAGAGGTGTTGAAGAGAAATTGAGTGAAAAAAATCCTTTGGAAATCCCCAAAAAAGATGACTTCATGTTTAAATGATGGTGGACATGGAAACAAAGAAATGCGAATGCATGAATAGTCTATCAAGAAAGGAATTGACCAGAGATCTGAGTAGTGCCAATCTTAGGATCAGAGAAGATCGATGATCTCTTCATTCAATTTATTAATCTACTCAATTACTCTCGATCGCCCCAACAATCAAGTGAGTCAATATGTATGCTTTGAGCAGAGAAATAGACACCATTTAATGGCTGATATTTAGGTGTACTTATTTATACTTAGGAAATATAGTGAAAGAGGCAATTTTTCATAGAAATACTGATCATAGAACGAGTCAAATTGCTAAAGGGTTGCCATACTGTCGGCTATGAGATGATACCATCTATCTTGAAACGAATCTTTAAGTTCATAACGTATACCCATGCAGTCATAAAGGTAAAGGTTGTCCTGAGATAATACAAAATGTATCATACGTATTGAAACATTCCCATTTTAGATTAGTTTTTCCTTCTGCGATAACTTAGTGTGTCAAAATTGAATTTCTAGGCATTTTAATTATTATCGCTGATGAAGTAGCATTTGATTAGGAATGTGAAATTGTCTCGCAAACCAATTTCCTCAAAGTCTTATAACAATATTTTCTTCTGGGAGTTTGTAGTTGATAAATTATTTTGACCTTTTAAATTAAGCCTCGGCTCGTTCATTCGAATAAAAATAATGAACTCTTTTGGTAATGGAGATGTTACAATTGGAATATTTCAAAGCAGCACAGGAAAGCATTCTCGAAGGGACATGAATGAGAGAGAGAGAGAGAACGGTGATGGTGTAGGGGGGGATGGTGTTTGGCGTTGGGGCAGGGGCGGCGGGTGAGGGTGAAGGGAAGCGACGTCAGAGCCATCGACACCTGACGGCGTCGGAGCGACGGACTGCTCGGGGAGTTAACTGGCTATCCGCGGCCACCCCCCCCCACCCGCCTTTCCCCCTGACGGGAAGATTAGTTTTTTCATTTCCCTGAAAGGTAAAATAATGCACGGGGAGCCATTCGGATTCGTCACGACCTTCGTTTGGGTGACAAATGGCTAAACGAGCAAATGGAATTCGTGAAGAATTGCACGCGATGCATCATTCGGACTTCCTGCTCCCGATGATGCAGTGGGCATTAATCCACGGCGGCGTAATATTATCTTTTCAAACCGTTAATTTTATTATCCCGACAAATCTAAAGCCTTGTATGAAAAATCTTACCCCTCTAATGCAGCTCGTTTGCTGACAAATCAAATCGAGAATTTTTAAACAAACAGTTGAATTCACCGTTAATGAACGCTCACAAAGATTATCTCAGGATTCCAGCTAAAAGCTCCCCTATGTCTATGGCTTGACACCAAGTCATCAAACTGCCGCGAAATTATCTTTTTAAAAAGTACTACGTCACGTAAAAATGTATTTACAGCCGATATTTGTTGCGCTTAACGAAATGTGTGAGAATGCTACCCTGCATCAAGGAATAAAGGGAATTCTCGTTTCTGAACGGCAAGTTTATGAACCGTTTATCAACGTACATAATGTGAAATAATGTGATCATGGAGAGATATTCAAATTAATTCTATAAATGAAATTGTATTACTGATTTCATTCGGTTCAAATGTTACCTTTTCAAATTTGTTGACTGCAGTTCACGTATTCCAGTATGTACTATTGACTTACGCGAACGTATTACGGGCTAATATGAACGATTCTGAAAACAAGTATATGAACTTGGCTATGCATCGGCTCGATTTGTGAAAGAGTTTCAAATAATGTAACAAATTTTTTTCCGCATATAATTTTAGACACTTTCTAGGTTTCTTTGTTTTACAAAATCATCTGATGTACGCCGTTGAAAAACGAAATCGCAATATGAGCGTTTCATAGATCGATGTGTTACAAATATCCACTAAATCATTCACTCCAGTGAGAGAACTGTTCCCTCATTAGGGAGAAAATTCAATCATCGCCATTCCCTGGCCGTTATACCCTGCGCTGCGCTGTCCCCCGGCATCTTCTATAAGTATCTTTCTCTCTTACGTTGCCTGAAGAGGTTGATTGTCACTGCCACGTATTTTCGTTACAGAATTTTAATAAGTCTTTCTCTCGCGGCGTTTCGCCTTCTCGATGCGTCCGGCTGTCCCACGCTGATTACCTCTTGGCAACCCACCTCCGACCACAGAAATCCAGTCGCCCATCACGATCAAGTACTCCTTCCCTCTATAAAATGCTAGTTCTCCATCTTAAAAAATATATCGGCTTTGCGGATAAAGCTGGATGATTTAATATGGCCAACAAAAAGGAAGAATATTGTATATTTTTCAGGCGATCACGTTGAAATGCATTGAGTGAGAGAATATTTTTCATGACTGAATGCCGATGTGAGAACGCCGGAAGACTCCGACTAAAGGAAGAGGGAATCTAGTTGGAAAAATACTTACAGCATAAAAAAATGGCATGAAAATGGCCTTAGCTGGAGAAATACTACCCGGAAACAACAATTAGTATGTCCAGGAAAAATTAAACAGCTACCAAAAAACCACTAAAATGGAACAGGATAGTTGAAATATTAGAACAGGATATATTTGAAAATTAGTAAAAAATTTCGATTGATTCGATTTATTTATACAGTCAGAAGTATTAATCGCTTCAATTAAAAATAATATAATGAAGATCAAGGAGACTTAATTACCAAGGTTATGCTAAGAAAAATTTAGTAATAGAGAGTAATGTTCTTTATTTTGGGCCGAGAATGAGGCTACGGAGTCTCTTTTACCACCTAATCTCACATCACACATTTACAAGATTAGGCTTTCAGATAATTTTCACGAATTATACATAAATAGCAGTCAAATTAGTGCATAAAATATCTTAAGACTGACATGAAGCAACTCAATACATCAGTTGCCTAGTTCATTTACCAACTAGAACACAATATATATATATACAACATACGATACATACACATACTAATACATGCCAGAAGTACTTGTACAATAATATTCCTGGTAATATTAACAATACAAAATGTGATTATCCAGTGAGGGAAAAGGAAGTATCTCGAAGGCTGATTACAGCTGGATTTTTAGTGGTTTGTTTGCTGTGAAATTAGTGATTTATGAATTGCGCGCTTGCATGATGGGAGAGATGGTGCAAATTAAATTTCCGTTAGTTATAACGGATGATAGTTCATTCCACTGACGACATGCTGTGACTGCGAATGACAGGTTGTATGTAGTTGTTCTGTGATGGAGGGCTGACGAGTTTATGATTACCTATAGTATTTAATTTACGTTTTTTATCAAGGCTATTGAAGTCATTGGCAATACTAGAGGAGTTTTATAATTTAGTGTTTGATAGAATGAGGACAGCACATGGAGTTTCCTGCGAGATTCCAGGAATAACCATTTTAGTTTTGCTAAAATATGTTTTTATGTGATCAGTAATTTTCAAAATTGTTAATGAAGCGTACGCATGATTTAAATGCCATTTGTAGTTTTACCGACAGCTCGTTCGAAAGGTCTTGATAAGCTATGTAGTCATAATCAAAGTGAGGAATAATGAGAGAAGAAACTATTTGCTTTTTTAATGTGATGGGCATAACAATCTGATATTTCCTAAGGAAGTGGTGGGATTGACTAACATGTTCTCCAAGTTTAAACAACCTTTCAAGACTACGGAAATTTGCATCCCCAAGGAGACCTAGATAGGTGAAAAAATTCTTAAATGAAATGAGTGTGCCTTGAAGATACAAGTCGAGGGGTTGAAATACAGCGAGGGGTTTTAGCAGTTTAGGATATTCGAACACCATAGCTTCCGTTTTATTCGAATTATGGCTAACGAAGTTTTGTGTGCTCCATCTTTTTTATGTTACTGTGGTCAGAATTAATATGTTGTATAGCGAGAGAAAGGACATTGATTGTGGCACTTAGATACATCAGGAGGTGGTTTGCATACAGGTGATATTTGGAGTATTTAAGAGATGAAGAAATGTCATTTATGTACAGCGAGAATAGTGGTGGTCCATGGATTGAGCCCTGTAGAACACCGCACGATAAATCGAGCCATGAAGAGTAAGCGTCGCCACTCTTTGTCGGCGACCTGAGAGAAAAAAGCAAATCCATGTAATGGCGGTTCTTGAAAATCCATGGAAAGTTAATTTAGCCAGCAGCGCATATTTGTCAATGGAATCATAAGGTTTGCTAAAGTCAAGTAGGGTCAGAAATGTGGCTATCTTTTTATCTATATCTCGTAGAAGGTCATCAGCTATTCTGGACAAAACTGTAAAAGTACTGTGAACCAGACTGAAATACATCTTGAATATTATACCGAGACATGAAATCTGTACTTCGTTCATGAACATATTTCTCTAGAGCTTTGGAGACAGGCATTAAGCTAATTGGTCGGTTGTCTGGAGTTGAGGTTTTTGAATTTCTTGGGATTGCTCGAACAAATACAGTTTTCCACAAAGAAGTAAATGTTTCCTGGGATAGCTAGTAGTTGAAAATATTTGTGATGCATGGAAGCATGAGAGGAGTTAATTTACATAAAAGAAAAATAGGAAGTCAATCCAACCTCTGTCCTGTGGATTTACTTTTTCGTAATCAGTTGCGAACTTCTAATTGTCTCATTGGGAAAATTGAAATGCATTAGCAGGTGGTAGATTTTTATTTAGTTTAACCTGAGTGCAAGAGAGAATTTCCGGGTGGAATTGAGGATTTAGTGCTGAAAAATGAGTTCAAATTTAATGAACTAAGACACCAGGGAGGCATTAAAAATTCAATAGCGCAGTTCTGATAGAGGAAAAATTTCTGCAAATTACGAAGAATTAAAAAATATAGCCTTTCTCCTTGGAAATGATGTGTTTTAACGATCGAAATACAAATGATTAATGAATCTGAAAATATCATTGTATTAGTAGCATGATGAAGTCGAGTAATGCCGCCTTTTAAATACAGGGATGGCGTGTAAAAATGAGGAGTATAATAAATCGGAGCTACCTATTGATATAAAGCGAATACGAAAAGGTAGTTCTAACATCACACAGAAAAGTCAAGTCAAAATTTGTTCTAATTCATCTTGCTTTACGGGAACTGCTCTATGTAGGGACCAGTGATATTTTTACATTTATTAAACCTCTTACAATTAAAATAATTGTAGAAGTGTGCATTAACACACATGCATTGTATGTATAATAACAGTAGGAGTGAAATCGAAACTCTGCAACACAACCACCTGTCGCATACGTACAGGTCAGAAATGATCTCTGCAATGGATTCAGAACATGAGTTATGAGTGGTTACATTCTGAGCAATGTAGAAGGTGTCACTGAATACATCTGGTAACAATTTCCATGTTGATAGGTCGTCGTCATTTTGATATACTTTTTACTGACTGTTTAAATAAATACCGTAAAAACTCGATCGAGCTAAAACCTGTGCTCTCCATTTACTCCCCCTCCCCCCCGCCAGCACAGAATTAAGCGTGAGTGCCACCCCACTCGGCTCAATCTCTCGACATCACGAAATCTCTCAACACACACTCACACAAATAAATCTCTCTCCCCCTCACCTCATCTCGGAGGCCACATGCGCCCCTCCCGGCCCTCCCCCGCCCCATCGCGGCGGAGGCCCAAATGGCGTCCCTCCCGGGCCGGAGTCGCGTGTCCAAGGAGAATGTTCACTTCCCATCCGAAGCCCCCCCCCGTAAATCCCGCGCCCGCCGAGTGCAAGGAGGGAGAGGAATGATGAGGAGGGAAGCGAAAAAAGCACTTGACTCCCACCGCGGTAGTTCGCCTCCATTTTTTTGTGGAATACGGCCACGAGCCCTGGGGAGGGGGGGGGGGGCTCATAAGACAGATGACGCCCCTGAGGGTCATCAGCAACTGGGTTTTAAATGTCTTGGAGGAGATATTCGGAGCAGTGTTCTTCCTCACGTACAAGAGATGGAGTTACGAGTTGCGCGGATTTCATGAACATTCATTCCTTTCTGCTCCGCGAAGTCTCTCTTCGAGTTCATCGCGGGTGTGAAAGTAAAATGGGACATTTGCGTCGCATCACGGGTGCACAAAGGATTTGCATAGTAGCATAATATTTATTTGACGCGCTTAATTGGGAAAATTAATACTTGATAGCAATGTTTCCCGAAAATTAGTGAAGATCTTTCACCGTCTCGCTCCCTGCCCAGCAACACGACTGATCTGTAAAGGATGATGATAATGGAACACAATCATGTGCTCAGAGGCATAAAAAACACTGCATGTATTGCGTTAAATGTGTTTTTTGTGTCATTACTTACAGTATTTCACTGTTCGAAAGTGCTATATTAGACGATTAAGAGATCTCCGGAAGAGTTACTCCACATTATTCCCGAGGCGCGGTGTTCTCCTCACCCTGAAAATGTAATAAGATTGCTATTGTTGCATGTGTGCTATTAGATACGCATGTCCACATAGCTTGAGTAATAAAAGAAACAATGATTGAGAGGGAACATTGGATGTAGCGGATGCTCAAAATAAACCAATAACGCATTTGAAGAAGCAAAATGCTAGATAGTTGGGTAATTTTTCAAATTTAGTGTCACAATCCGACACTGACATGAAATCCTCAACTGTCATGAAGAGCGTTTAGGTCAGATTCATGAAGTAGTTGCAGCAGCAATTCTAAAAAACCTTTGCCAGATTAAATTGAAAATTACTTAATATTCAAGTCTAGTTACCTCTGTTGTTTTAAATTTTGAATTCTGCATGCAATATGTTTTCATGCATTTTACCAAACGTGCTTGAAATCCACCAGTATAAATGTTTGGTTTGCAAAAAATCTACGTTTCTTTGTTAAGAAAAATTTACCAGAATTTGCAGCTGGAAAATTAACACGTGAATTTAAAAATGCAATAAATAATTCATTCAATTAAATTATCATATTTCCATCTTCCAAAAATGAACTCGACGTGAGTATCCTCCAAAAAAACGCTGAACAATTGTTTGAAAATTCCAATAGAATTTGAATCGAATTTTATTATTTAATCGAATTATGCTATTTCATTTGTTCCGTGGCACTCAAAATTCGAGATATTTTTGCAAGGATTACCATTTAATAGGATGAAGAGAGGCTTAGCGCTGGGCAGGGATTGCATAGATTTCGTTAATTTTTTGTAGGAGCCAAAGCAGACAGACATCCTCAATTAGGGCGAGGATGAAACCGTGCATGGATTTCATCAGAGCCCATACCCCACCAAAAAAAACAAGCATTGAAAGAAATGCGTCGACCGTTGTGTATTTTAGTGATACAGTGGCGGCCCACTCTTACCCTAATGGAGAGAGGCCGGTTGTCAAATTATGATTAACGAGGACAGGGAAAACCGCCCGAGTAATCCACACCATCCACTGTAGCGTGACCCCGACTAGGTGCCCCCGAGACCCAGAAAAACCCTCCGGCACCGAGGACCCACCTCCAATGCCCACGACCCGAAACCACCATGCCGTACTTAGCCCGTCCTGAGCTATGAGTGACGATATAATGGCAATATTATCATTACCTACAAAAAGAGGAGCGATATGGGAACCCCCTCCTCCTTGTCGACTCTGAATCCCACCCCCGTCCAGGGTCAAGCTTCGTTGAGTCGGCAGGCGGCTGCGGATGGGGCCGTTAAAATGTGAGAATAAAATGGGGGGAGGGGTTGGAGCAATCTCCCGTCCTATCCGATGACACTCACCTTCCTTCGGCGGCCCACCGCCGAGAGGCAGCACCAGCGTCGCGGAACGGTGCCACGGGGCGAGAAGCTCCGCTGGGCTCGTGCCGCACGCGTTCCAACCCCCACCCCCTCACCCTTTCCAGCACGCGGCCCCTGGCTCAATGCCCTCCTCCCGCTCTGCCTTCCACTAACCGCCGACCAAGTGACGAGTAATTACGGCCGTGCGTCTCCCGCTTTGAGGATTCAATACCGATGCAGACGTGCACGGTCGCTTGAACGGCGGAGGTTTGGGCCGCGGGATTTGCGGGGCGGAGGGCTTGCGACTCCACCGCCAAGGGGGACGTTGGTTGCGGCGTGATGCCTGATTGCACCGCTTGTGTGTTCATGAGGTTGAAATGAATGAACCTTCACATCCACATGCCAGTAATAGCATTTGAGTTTCTTAATTACCCCTATATTTTACTACCTCATCAGTTCTAACTTGGTTGTATTGTTCCAGGGTGTTCATCCAACCATTGGGTATGTCCAAATGCCTTCTTCCTTCTTCTCAGAAATTCTTTCGAGTCATAATTTCAGTGATATCATTTTCAGTTTAAAAGGGAGCTTGCAATTTTCGATGAACCAGAGTAATCAATCCGAAGGAAGGAAGATGTCGGTACAGTTCTCCCAACACTAAGCCCTATGCGGCGAGTGAAATTCACACGTCAGGGTATTAAGGATGGCCGGTTTCTTCAGTTCCTTTTCATCTGCCGCTTGTGGCTCCTCGGGAAGATCTCGCACCCGAAAAATAACACAGCTTTGGTGAAGCTGAGGGTGCCCAGAGGTGTCTCCCAAAATCGAACCTGGGCTCTCAGGCCAGTAGCCCAATGTTTTGGCCACTGAACTACTGTATTCTCCATAATTTTCGATTAAGTTTTGGATAGTTCTACGGAAATCGGGATCTGTACTCAGCTCATAACTTATCTCCCAACCACCAGCATCGTCATCGATATTTTACCTCCTCCATCGGTTTTGTCAGAATGTTATTTTCCAGATACTTAGTTCAATTTGGTAAACTCCAGAATTGTCGTTTAATATTTTTTCACTCATGTACACATCCTAGGTGTTCTGAAATGTTTTTACTCGAGTCTAGCCCAGTAGAATTAAAAATTTAATCTCTCAAGAACATTCTATTCATACGAATGATAGTCAATAATAGCGATAGGTTCATCGTTTCATTTCATACTCTACGATTTCTGGTGAATTATTTCCATATTCTTTAGCATATACATGTCGTTTAGTGACGCATATCTTCAAGTGTTTTGCATGTAATTTGAAGAATGATCGATATGTCGTATGAGTAAAGAGTGAGGGTAAGGCCAGTGGCTCTCCGTGCCGGGAATGCTGTTTTGTTTCTTAAGTGTTCACCTTGAGCCAATTCAATTCATGAGTATTTGATTCCTTTAAACAACTGCAATATCAAAGAAAGATATAGGAACTAGCTTATACTTTTCACAAAGATAGAGGAATTAATGCGGTTAATATGGATAGAGGTCCTTAGGGGTTTTTCCTTTTATTGCGACTGGCATTCGGGGTGAAAACTCTCAAAAATACTTTTCGGATATTCTTTGTCGATTTAGTAGAATAAACTTCCGGTAATATAGGATTTTTATGGATTAAATAGATTTCCTGAGCATTTATGAACACTCGTCAACATTTCAGCCAAGACTGCTCGTGGCAATCGTATGGCTAAAATAATATGGAATTCTAAAATTTAATTTCTTTGCAAAAAATGTTCTTTCATTGAGAAATAGTGTTTACATAATATAAATCGTTCATTGAAATATTTACTTATAATTACAAAGTTTAGGAATTACTATGCGCCCCCTTGAATGATAAATATTTTGAAAAAGTTTTACAGAGAAATGTCAGTGTGGGCATACCTTATTAGAATTTTTTCGAATAAATTTTAGACTGTTTACTGGAGTCCATATACAGGATATATCCTGTATAATATTTGGATGTACTTGCAGGCACTGTTTGTGCTTGACTCATCATTTATTTTCATTAAAGGATCGCTTTTCAATTAGATTATCATTCTGTTGGGAGAATCAACTACTTTCTAGTAATTCTAAAGAAAATATTTATGTATTAGCATACATATATGTCTCTATAAAATCTCATTCTTAAGTAATGGAAAACTTACTACGTGGTGGCGGTGATTTAAGGGATTTACAAGGCCTTCTCTGTCATATGCTTGGATTTTTGATGGTTCCTAGGCTTGGCTGGATGGCCTCAAGCGAGCGAAAGCTCCCCCTCCCACCCACCAAGTCCAAAGCTTGCGGTCGGCAGCCAACTACGAGCCAGAGTGTTCGTGGCCTCTTACGATAGCACCAGCACCCAAACCGCCGTCCCATGTCCTCCTCCTCCGCCTCCCCTCCCTCACCCACGATCGTGGCACGCATCAGATGGCGCGGGAGATCCATGGAAGGGGAGCAGGGTGCGGGGGGTTGGGGTATGGGTTGAGAGCCTCCTCACAAGACATATGGCGC
Source organism: Hetaerina titia (assembly GCA_037158775.1). Lineage (NCBI taxonomy): Eukaryota > Metazoa > Arthropoda > Insecta > Odonata > Calopterygidae > Hetaerina > Hetaerina titia. The sequence goes on along the minus strand of CM073774.1, from coordinate 102,502,698 downwards.
TCACCGTCGCCTCCCTCCCACAGCCCTGTTTGGCGTACGCCTCCCTCCCGCCCCCCACCGGCAGGGAGCCCACCGGGCCAAGGGTGTGGGGGCAGCCCTCCAGCGCGTGCCTCGATCCTCCCCCGGTCTGGAGCGTGGGGGGGGGGGGGGGAATTGCTTTGATGGGGCGGAGGGAGGGGGGTGCAAAAAGGAAGACACGACGGGGGGGGGGGAGGGGGTGGTGGAGGAGGACGGCCGGAAGTCGTGCGCTTTGTGTATTGCCCCCCTTCTCGCCCACCCTCTCGCGCCGTAACGACAACAACCTGCACCCCATGCCACCCACCCCCACCGCCCCCTCAACCCCCTCCCCCCCGCTGCTACGCGAAGTACAAAAAAGAAACAGAATTCGAAGTCCTCCACTCTACGTGCTCCCTTTTCAAGTCCTCTACCCCCACCCCTGGGGACGATTTCCACCCCTTTACAACGGCGGCGATTTCATTTCGTCTTCAAGGGGCGACGGGCGGGAGCACGCGCCACGCCCCACCAACCCCCTCCCTCCCTTCACCTGGGGATTGGGGGATTGTTAGGGGCGCCCGTCAGTTTTGTCAGGCGCCCCCTCGTGCCTGACGAGTGGCTGGCTCTCCCGGATTGACTCCGCCGACCACTCCGAAGATCATTTGTCTCGTCCTGAATTCTGAGCCGGATTTGAGAGGGGGTCTGAAGGGTCGAACCTTAGGACACCGCTTCCACGGCGAGAAAAGCATTTTAACCCAGGAGCGGTCGCGATGACATTTTGAATGCTCTGGTTTCACTATTTGGATTTGTATGCTTTGTTAACATATGCTCACTCTATTCCTTTGGTGACGTTTTGACTTCTAATTTGCGGTACAGTTGCTGGTGCGAGACGCGTGCTTACGTAAAACCATATTGGGAATAACATTCATCCCAAATAGTCTTGTAAACTGCTGCACCCGTTGCGCTCGTGTAGGAGGATACTATAGTCCCTCTTCACCTTTGTAGATTAGGGAAATTATTAATTTTGTTTAGAAACAGATACGAGTACATTTCCTATTGATATTTTCACGGAAGAAAGCTGACTCGTGAGGATTTGGTTGATCTAAGAAGAGCCGTTTTCATCTGTGGAAACATCGACTATGTTTTAGTATTAAGTTAATTGACAGAGAAATCGACGGTAAGAGGTTTACGTTTCATCACTTTTTAATCATTTAAAATGCGGAAAAATGTCAGAAATCATCAATGCGGATTTTAGCATTCGTAGATGAATGCAAAACTAAAGAAAAATAGAATAGGAAAGCAATGCTAGTAGTGGGAATATTTTGGCAAGGTCCAGAAAGAAAGGTCGACGTGACTGACTTGTTGACTCTCCTTGACCCCTATCTGATCCTGAGTATTGCACGAGTAAATATTATCTTTGTCATCTGCTAATATATGCAAAATAGACGTCATAAAGAGATCCAAATCGAGTATTATACTTCGTGCCAAATACGGAGAAAGCTTGCCATAATGTAATAATATGTTTGAAATTGCCTTTATGACCGAAATGAAGGCCAAGTTATTATTCACTAAATGTTTATATCTTAGTTTACTGGAATTACTCATGCATTATTTTTTATTACAAAATTGATAATTTGATAAAGCTTGTACCTTTTTGTACACACTCTAAAACCTCCCCCGGTGAAAATATTAAGTCACTTTTAAATGTTAGTGTTTATGGTAGTTCTGTCATAAACAAAAGGAGTGTATCCTTTATACCTTATAATTCGTGTGACTCGAAAAAGTAATTAAAGTTTAAAAATATACCTGCATATCCTAATTCAAAGATTAATTGACGCTTATAGTGTTACAAACAATTGGACTAAGGTTTAAAAAGTAAAATTTTGAATTCGGATTAAGAAAAAGGATCGGGAGGGTATGCCTAGTTATACATTAAGTAAGGAAGTAAGCTGATGGAAAGGCGGTTGAAAATATTCTCTGAATATTTGAGTTGCATTCATTCTTTCATTATTTAGAATAAACTATTCGTTTCGTTTCTTGAGTAAAAAGCATTGGTGATGAAGGTCACAGAGATTTTAAAAAGCAATTTTGAATTTCATTAGCTCGGTACTTCGGTAAAGTGTTCCGAGACGGAGAGGGAAGAGGTTTCCTCATCTCTTAACTCACCGTGAAATGGCGTCCCCTGATGAGTGCACCATATGGTCTCAATTTCGGTCAAATAAGACGGTGGTTCCTCAATCATTTCTATTGCCTTTCCCATACACACTCCACGGGCACAATTTATTCCACTCTTAGCAATGAATGCTCTCAGGACAAAAAATGGATATTGCAGTCCCAGGTGGCCACGTGCTTACCACACGGTTGAAAGGAGCTATTCATGAAAATATTGTAGCATCACTTTTCGTCTCGATAAATCTAAATAAGTGATATTTGAACGATAAAAAACTAATAGACCACGTCGAACGAAACGTATTACTTTGTCTATCTTCCAATGAATTCTTGCCTTGTTTTTTTCTGCAAAAATACGACTTTACGCACGAAGTTGGAAATCGACAGTAATTTCGTGGTGTCCTCAATATGCCGAATACACTCGAATCTTTTGGCTTAATTGAGGGTAATAATTTTCGTACCACTAACCGTCTATTGTGCCGATCTTTGTGGAAATTTATGTTTTGGTGAAGCCCAGGGGGAAGCAATAATATTTTTGATGAATGATGATTTTTAGTATCGGATAATCGGAAACGTAATATATAATAATACTATGCACCGTTTGACTTTGTCATCTTTAGTTGCTAGTCTGGCCGGAAGATGAATGGAGATTGAGTTTGCATGAGATCAGACGATCAGGAGCGCAAATTTATTATTCTGCAGATAACCATTGACAATTTACCAAATAAAAGGCAACTTATGTGAGAAAAACACTCTTTACATGCTACCATAGAAAATCGCGCACAAGTACTTTCCCGTGGCCGAGTGTGCGATATAATTTCCGCCACTTTCCCCTTCCCTCCCCACTCTCAACTCCCACCCACCCTTCCCCCCTCCACTCTCCCTTTCGTACCCTTTTCCCCTCCGCTCTTTTTATCTTCCAAAATTTCCAACGGTTTGAGTCGTTAACTTCGGTGCCTGGTTGACCATATGGCGGACAAACGATTATCTGATTACGGCCCGAAAGTATACGTATATATAAAAGCATGCACACACACGCATCGGGGCCCGTGCCCGGGAGTCCGCCCTCTGCGGCCCGTTAGCGAGTGGAGGGCCGCCGGAGGACCCTCTTCCCAAACAATAATTTCAGTTTAACATAGCTCCTTGGTTGTTCTTTCGGTACGTGTTCCAATAAGGCGTGGTTTTTGCTCCCACCACCTTGGACGAACGTAAAATAAAGCTATTAACTTTTAATGAAGATTGAGACGAGATTGCATGCGCCGGTTTTTCTCGCCGTTCAACCGCGTCATGTGCACTTACCACCCTCTCCTCCTACTAGTAGTCCATGACCAAAAAATATCGATATTTCCGAGAATCGAAATTTGAGTGGAACTTCAGTTAATGTAGCTGTTTCGGTAACTTCCTCCTCTTTTTTTCATAAAATGACCTCTTCTTAGCATCGAGGAAGCTACAATTTCGCCGGAAAACTCAAAGTGGATCGGCATCTCAACAGAAGTTTGAAGTTGCTAAAAGTTGGATTTTGGGCCAAGAAAAAAATCATCGCTTTGATTTATAACAGAAAACGAATTGGTAAATTGAATTAGCATACGGCTGTGCTAACCAAAAGGAATGTCCACGTCAAACGAAAAAACGAAATCAAGTGTGTGGTGTAAATAGGAATTCTTAGTCTGAAAACAAGAAGTTTCAATCCCTTTACTATTTTTGTCAACCGTGTTAAAATACTTATGATTAGGCAATTATATTTGTGCCCAAATATTTATTTTTAGATTCTAGTGGATCCGTATAATTATTAATTTAGTCGAAATTTGGTCTTTCTTACGGTCGTGGTTCGTTATTATTCCTTTCTTTTTCTCAAAACAAAGAACTTTCGGGTAAAGCTCTTTGTTTTGAGCTTTTGATTGGGTAAAGTTGCCACTTCTTTTGAACATGCAGATTTTGCAGACATGCACATTTTTTAAGGTTTTTTAGTAAATGTTTTTTCCGATTTCCCTTCCTCTCCCATATTCTCTCTTTTCCCTCACCCATACCATCTAATGCTTGCGTCCCATACCACGCATATTTTTTGAGGATCGCGAGGTGTTTATGCACATGTAGCGGACCCTGGCATTAATATTTGATTCACGCCGATAAACATCATTAAATAACCCGTCTGGAAGTAGGGGTATTCCCCTTCGCTGCCATTAATGGTCCCGAGACCCCATTTAGGTTTTTAGTACTTCCTAGTACGAGTCAAACACACTAGTAAAAAAACTTTACCCAATCCAAAATCCTCCCTTTTGTTGACGCAATCGTTTACATCATACATTTTTTAAGCTTTTTCAAGGGCAGAGCAACTCTCCAGCGCTAGTATCAAGGGAGTCTATCTCTTTGGCTCTTAAGATGAGTCAAATAACGATGGTGTGTGTAACTCGAACAGTGCCTAAGCAGTCTAATAAACCTAACGATTCTCTTTTCAACCTTAATACGGATAAGTGTATATTTTAGGTGAAATCCTTATGAAAGTGCGATCTTATAGCATAGCGTTCATATACCCGGAGGAATAAACACGCGCACGAATGCCTGGACATCTGAGAGCTTAGGACATGAGCACTTAGATATGGGTGGAATTCATGGATAACTACTCATATAGCTCGAGGAGTGAATGGTTATTGGAGCAATTACCTTGATTTCCGTTGAAATACTCGAAATTCGCCTCATTACTTAACAACATAACCACTCACTCTAATACTCAAACATCTTCCTCCAGATTCAAGTTCTCGAAAAACTTGATAGTTCAATATTAGAGTTCAGGTATCGATTGAAACAAAATTAATGTGCTGTACGTTCCAACATATTGCTTCGATGCCTCAGAATCCAGGTGTACACACACATCGGAGAGCATTAATATACTCAATTCAATTGAAGCAAATAGTCCCATTTTGATATTTATTCGACATCAGCTGGGTGTTTATTGGCACATACCTAAACGGATCTTTCGTTTACCTGTCTACGTTTTTATTTATGGGAATATTCTCAATGGTTGAATTTTATTCGGTTACCCCGGTGTCCGGATCAGTTGGATCATTGACCCTGGATTTGTGTTAGCCCTCATTTTCACTGTAAAGAAAAAATAGATGAATAAATAAATTAAATGCCAAACGCACTCCACTGAAATATTACAGAAATAACGATTAGTGAACAAATTAATAATCACTTCAACTCATCATTTTATTTAGAAGTAATGCAGTGCACTTGGTTTCAGCCGAATGTACTACAAAAATTGAGAGAGATGCAGAGTAGCTTTTTCTTTAGCGCGACGGAATGTTCTACTTCCCGCTGTATCTATCACTCATGATTCTACTTCCCAACGGCGGAAATTGCCCATTTCTTCTAGTTTCCGAACATCCAATTAATGTTCCATGTGTTTGTCTAATCTCGTGGACACTCTGATCTTGTCTGTCAACTCAATGCCTAGAAAAGCACAGTAGGCAGTAGTATTGTTTGGGCCGGTGAGGGTGGATCTCACAACTCCCCTTCTCTCTCTCTCGAGATGCCTGGAGTACGCAGTCACGCAGGTGACTGAAACAGAACGAAATTTAACGCTCATAAAAATGAAAATTTTCATTTCCGACGAAAGGATTTTCGTAATTGAAATTCACTTTCCGTAGCATTTTATGAGGTGCCATGAGACCTTAACAAGCAGCACCTGTCCACGGCATTGCAGTGTCGTAAATATTTTAACCTATTGATGGATATTGAGCATGAATATTTTGAATGATCGGAAATTCAGCTGATGGGTTGTGCATTCCGACTTCACTGAGAGACAAATCCACGCTCTCCGCTTCTATTCCTGAAAGATGCAATAATTATTAGTGGTTTTCCAACCTGTTCTCACGTGGAGATGGTGTTCTTAATACTTCGAGTAAAATCCGTCACGAGTCCTGGATGCTGTATTATGCCCCTCTCGGCGACATCCATGTTTCAGCGCGATTAAGTCCATGCCATTGATCATTAATTTACCATTTTTTGTGGTTTTTCTATTCCTCTCTTTCAACCTTCATACCTTTTCCTTTGAAATGGATTCTACTTATATGTCAAGATGCATCTTAATTTATTATTTTTAGCACCTCTTAATTATTTTTCATTTAAGATTAGTTAATTAATGATATTCAAATTAGATTTAATATCATTCATAATTTTATTGACTGTTAATTTTGAGCTTCACAAAAGTTTATTCATGTAATATCCTCTCATGGCATAAATAAAATAATTTTAGAAGTTTGAAATCATTAAACAGTATTTCATTGGCTCTTTAGTGACCATATTAGTGATTTTTTATTTTTATTGGAGTTTAATTGGAAATTTTGTCTAGGTTTTCTCTGCATTGAATATATTTAAAATAATACAGTGATGAGAAAAGCTACAAAATCAGAAACAACTGAATAAGCAATGTGACAACTCATGTGTGGGAACATTAATTGTCGTCTTTATATTGATATTTGTTGTCCATTACAAATAAATCGGAAGTGCAATTGAATGTGATTTAAATGTCCTTTATTGTAAGAAAATAATAAATTTATAAAATACAAATATAATTCTACCATCTTTCTTGTTCCGTATGAATGGCATTTTCCGTAGGTTCCTCTTTTGGCTAATGGAAACGAAGCGTGGCTCTCAAAATTAGTTGAGCAAGGCCTGCTCTTCATGATTCCAGGGAAACGAACCCTGCTAAATTCCCCCAGGGAAATTACCCTGCTGCTATGTGGTCGCTTTCGTCACAGAAACGTTCGAGGAAAATTGATTATCGATTTCATAGGCACGGATGAGTTGCTTCGGCGGTTGCCGATAACCCGATTGTCAGTTAGTTAGGGCAGGAGCCTTTTCAGAGGTGCCTGACGATCCCTATAACCTTCCAACCCGTTGGAGATTTCACGGCTTGCAAGGAAAATATGAAAGGGGATCCTAGGGTGCGACGATAAAAGGCGACGCGTGTGAAATACAAAAAATATCATTAATTCCGTCAAAGTTATGAAACTAAACTTTTGTAAAATATCCCTCCCTTCAAGCACATGCCTGAAATGTAACCTGGGGAAGAGCTCAATTCTGCACTTCTTGCGTCATCTGGTGCACCAACTTCCCCGTCCGATTCGTTACATGGGTGCACATAATCATACCCGATGCAGTAGGTTTTGATCCTTCTTATTAGGATCACAGATGGCAGCGCAGTAGCTCTTTATACACTACCCTTAATATCTTCGTATTTGCCAACTCCATTATTGCATCCATAAGTGGCCTTTTCTAATTAACTCCCAAAAATTGCATTTGGTCAGAATTTTAAGAAAGACACGCATTAGAACACCAATTTGTCCTAATATAGACTTTGAGCTTAACATTACGCTTATTTTACTTAGCTTTCCTTAAGCCTCGACTTTGTTCCACCATACTTTTCACTTGCTTCTTTTCTAATTTCCAACTTCTCCTTCGAGGGCTACATTTGAAAAAGCGATTCACTAAAACGCCACGGTTATGTTTTGCTTTCCTTCCCCTTTTGTGGCATCTATCAACGTTGTTTCGAAGCAGAGTTGTGTATATATAACCAAGGATATACTAAACCGTATTTCCATGTTTGGACCACACCCCTTCCATCCTGAATCAAGCTCATATTTACTCCTGGCCATAATTCTGTACCCTTTTCATCGATTTGAGCAATTCAGCTTGGTTCAAAAAATTCACAGTAGATCCATTCGTATCGTAATTATTTTATACACTGTCCACCCACGCCCCACATCTTCCACATGCAAATAGTCCAGGCTATGTCGGTTCTTGATTAGTCAGTATTATTCAATGCACGCAATCCATGATGGGTTACATCGTCCGAGACGTTTCGTTGGTATTTAAAAGTATCCAAAAGTCATCCTTAAACGCTAAAGGAAATGCCATGTCTCAATAACCACGTCTCTTTATCCATTACTGCTCCTTTCAGGCTAGAATATGATCTGAAGTCCATCTCATGCCCCATGTTCTCGAAGATAGGGGTTCGGGGGCGTCCTCTTTTCCTTATTAAAATATTTTTTTAGGCACGGATAACGCCTTAGTCCATATTCAGTCAGTTTTTCATTTCTTTGTTCTATTGTTTAGAACAGCGATCTATTTTATTTCACTTCTTCCAACACTTATTCATTACTTTTACTTTCTTGTTTTCGTCTTCGTCTTTTACAGCTTGTTTTCGTCAGTTTCCTCCAAATCCATACTTCGGTCGCCTCCGGCTTGTTTCCCTCCGCTTTCCAGATTGCCCATGTCTCACACCAACATATACATTTCACTAAAAATAAACATTTTGATGTACTTTTTTTCTAGCCTCAATGCTTATATGGGAATAGACTATAATGTATTTTTCTTGTAATGGGACATTTGTTTCGCTAAGGCTATTATTCTCTTGATGTCGGTCTCACGCGTATTCTTGTTAGTAATAATACTCACTGGGATCGAAAATTTTACACCTGATCCAAGGTAAAAAGATAGATAAGGTAAGAATAGAATAGACAATTTAGATAGAAATAAATGAGCATCGAAACCAAGGTGAGTATCGACTTTGTTTGCTTCGCAGTAATAACCTTCACAACAAAACTTTAGTCTGAAATTTCAACTTAATACATTTATGACAGAATCATCCGTAGGGTTCAAAACATTTTCATTTCCAGTCCCTTTTGCAATACATCTCAGCGCAGTGGTAGTCCTGCAATGAAATTTTTCTATTTATTTATTTATTCTTAGTCCGAAAACAGCATTTATTGGCCTTTACATGGGACTATTAACAGTGACAACAATGGAGACAATTACAAACACTCAAGCCCTAGGTGGAGAAAAACCCACCCAGGCGGGAATCAAACCCGCGACCCTTGGATTGGCAGACGAGGGCGTCCCGTTTTTTATTTATTTAACAAAATCAGTAAGGAAAAAGTACGGCTTTCATTTTTCATGCTAATGACCCCTTCAATGAATTTTCCGAATGTGCCGACCTCATTAAATGACGCACTCCTACCGAACAATTTATTTTTATTGATTTTCATTGTAGGTTAATTTGTCTTTATGTGGCTCATAACTTTTGTATGGCCTAAATGTTTTTTTATGGTCCAAACCTAACATGAATGGAAAGATTTACTCTCTCAAAATTTTAACCAAATTTTGTAAGAATTCACTACGATTTTTGCGCACACTCTTCGTTAAACCATTTTTCAAAACGGAAAAATAATAAAAGTAAACAATTTAAAAAACCGCGATCAGTAAACGTGTGGCATGGAGAAAAGAGTCTGTATGACTCGAATTCAAACAAATGTTACAGTCAATGCAATTATTTCAGAGTGTAAAAATCATTTCAAGGCGAATAATTATTTGTACACTCTGATATTGTTGCATTGTAATGCACATTTAGCAGATGACTCCGTTGAAAGTTACTATCTCGGAAACTCCAATAGTTTCTTGGAATTGGTAAAAGGTTTCAGTGAGTACGCGAGCAATGCATTTTATCAGCATGTGAGGTCATTTTGGGCCACCGGAGTGCGTATTTTCATGAAAATGATGCTTGGTTTGGTAAATGGGGCATACACAAAAATTTAAAGAAACGTACAAAGATTGACGACCAGCCACAAAACTATTCTCTTTATTAAATTTACAAGAATCGAATTATTACTCGTATAAGAGTACTGGACAATAACGCCATTTTGATGGTTTCACTGCTGGGTTTTGAAATTATTTTGGCTTCTGTGGTCACCGTTTTATTCTTGGTAACAATCAGTGTTCGGCGCAGAAGTGGATGACAGCCATCAAAATACAGTTGTAAGTATATGTTATAGTATAGTACAGTTAAGTATAAGTTTGTTTACCTGTACGTGCCTGTATAAGTGCCCAGCTTCAGTTACTTCAGTATCAGTTCACATCTGCACTCATCCAGGAATTCTTATGGGTCATAATTCACACGTCTTATCTCCCGTGCCCCCTCTTCTTCTCCTCTCCTTCACAGCACCGCCAGAAGCGTCATTTGTATATCAGTCATAATAAGTCCGGACGAAGGTTATTTAATGTCTAGTTTCATTCCCGATCAAGAGATAGTCTATTCTACATCCACACTTGCACTCTGCAAGATACTCATTGCTGTATAATAGCGTTTTCAAGCATTAGCATGGAAAGGGGAGTGGAATGGGCTTTGATTTTAAGTCTGGCCAATTCATTTATTACGATGACATAGATTTTGCGAAAACATGGGTAGCTAAATGTATTAATTATAGTACATCTATTTTCATATTCTGTTCGCCCTACGATCCTTCCACCCTCCATGTGATCGAGTAAATTGTGAATACAAACTGACTGCATTCAAAGATCCAACACGCTCAACGTTTATCTAAAAAACTTTACCGTGATGTAATAAATATTGTTTTTTAATGGCGCGAATCGCACTTTTCTTGAGCGAATATATAGATCACCCTTGAAGTCTCCCAGTTTGTAATAGTATGGCTTATATTGGGCACATTATTTATATAAATAAATTAGAAGTGATCAGAGAATGACAACACGATTATTTAATTTTTATCGTCGGCCCCCATGTATTTTCAAGAGAACCATCCAATACGTCATTTGTAGCTGGTAATGGCGTATTTTGAACTAATTCCATGTGTTTCCAGTATTTTGTATTTCAATCGAAAGATTAGTGGCGTGGGACCCTCTATTCTTTCTTGTCCGGTGCTCTTTCTCTTATGCTGTGACAGCTTTTCCGTCTTACGTCGCTCTCTATTTGGTTTACGCATTTGCCACTTGGGTCTTTCTCGTGGTAATTCGTCAATTTTCGCAACTAGAAAGTACGTATGTTCCAAAAAAGCCATCGTCTGTCAAGGGACACCGAGTTCTCCTGATTTCATTTTACATACTGCCTTTGCATTTCCTATCTTTTGTGCGCATCCTTGTTTCTCACTTCATCTGTTTTTTTTGACATTCAACATCCGCTCCCAGCAACAGTTTATCTATTCTTTTCCGCTCTCCTCTTCTTTTTCAACGACACTTACCTCTCAAATAGAAAGTGTCACTCACACATCACGCGTGGATGTCTTCACGTGCTGCTCCCTTCTTTATTGGCCGCTCGTAAGCGTTTTCAAAGCAAGGAGAAATACACAGAGGGTGGGTGTGCGTTCGTTTGTTCCCCATCGCACCCCACCGACCCGGACGGCCCCTTCTCGACCTCCCCTCCACCATTCTCCCTCGAAGTCAATTGGACCATCTTGGACGTCGTGCATAGAATTGGTATTTCTCCACTTGATGGCGGGAAGTGGTTTTTCGGGACGTCGGAAGTGAAGCCCGCCGATTATTCCTTTCTTCACCGCGAACACCTTTGCCGCGCGTGGGGACGAGCGGCGCAAGGTGGACGGATGGAGGGAAGGAAGAGGGTGTAAAGGGGGGGGGGAGAAGAGGGGAGAAGTGGGGGATGGGAGGGGCCAGGCGGAAGGTCGCAGTCGCGGAGTAATCTTTCCGGTGAAGAAATAATAACAGCGCTTGTCCCGAAGAAGCAAGATTCCGCGGCGCGATTAAACTCCCGGAGCCCCGCGAGGAGCAAACGCCCTTGAATGTCCAGGCGCGTGCTGCCCTCTCGCCGCACGTGTGAGGACGAGGCGAAAAGGAGGAGGGGAGGGGGTCACGGGGGCGATCGATAAATCGCGCGAAGAGTGAAGAGGAAAAAAAATCAAGCCAAAATATTTCCGAAAAATCGTTTCGGAATAATCACCCTCTAGTTTGATGAAATGAAAGAGGACTCCGTTTTGAGGAGTTTTCGACCAAAATCGTAGGTGTAAGTAACTATAGACTGGGTTCATCCAATGTCAGCGCTCGTTTGCAGGATCGATGAGATGGCGATCAAGACGATGAAATCTCTTTTCTCTCGGCAGTAGCCTTTGGACTTTAAGGGCAGTGCAAAGCACAGGCCTTTTGCGCCGGGAAACGGCAGGCGGGTAGTCGGAGCTGGGAAAGAAATATCTGGGGTAGAGGGAGGGAATTGTCAAGAAACTGCCTAGGCATAAGTCGAAATCTCAATCAAACGCACCAGTGGAGTTCAAACTTCCGTTCCAATGGATGGACGCCGTATTGCGCGCTTGTATGGGTTGAACTCTGGGCGCATTCAGTTAGGTCTGGAAACCGAAACCTATCCTGTCCTTCCGGGGAATCCATGCCTTTCCCGATTCCTCGACGGGGAAAGAAACCAGTACGCTAAGCTCCTTCAATATACCATCACATATGAATGCTTTATACTACAGTTAATAAATGGTGAAGTCTACTTTATGATTACCGACGAAGCTACCACGAGCCTAAGCGATAAAAACCTACGATGAGTAAATGGCCTTCATATTTTATGAGTTAACAAGTGAACACCTGACTTTGGCTCAACTACCCACAATGATGGCCATAGCGTTTCATTAACTTCCTTTTATAATAAGCTATGGTCTTAATTTCACTTTGACGGATGCATAATTTCACGTCCAGTGCCATTGAATATGATTCGTGTGATATATTTCAGACTTGACAGCCGGCATACTCGGAAGAACAGAGTCCCATTCATGGAAATTACAAATATATAATGCCCCATTACAAGTTCCATCATAATTATCTATTGCAGTTTTTTGAGCAGCCTTTACCATTCAGGAGGGATAGCCGTGGAATATCAGCGTCAAGTTAATACGAAGCGATTTAACCTCCATTGCATTTGACGGTATTACTCACGCCTTTCCTCTCCCATCGAGACATGCATTGAATGGTGTGCTTTTGTTAATTGCTCCATTAGCTGAACCGTAGTCACGGAGATTTAGAGTTGAAATCTACTGCTAAACATTGGCAAAGAAATCGCTAAAAATAAACGAGATTTTAAGAATTTCCACAAGATTTTGGGGCTTAATCACGAGTCTTATGACCGCCAGTTGTTCTCTCATATCCGGTTCAGTTTTAACCGGCGCAGCTGACTCTACTTTGAAATGCTCGTGGAACAGTTGTATATCATATGGCATTCATGAACAAATGAAATCATAATTCCCGCCATTGAAGCTGCCTGAAAAACTCCAATTCCCAAGCTTTTCCGTCGCTGTTCTATTGTTTTTAGATAATTTACTCTTTATGTAAACAATAAATTTGTTTTTTTTCACAAACGAAGTATGGCGACTTTACAAACTTGTGGTCTCTTGCAAATGCACATTACAGGTGGAAGTCTGAAGTCCTAGCTGTTAAACATTTGCGACCGTCCGAAGGCTCTGTCGAACAGGAACATAGACGGGAGAGAGAGAGGAAAATGAGTTGTCAGTCTCTCCTCTCTCATAGGAGAGAGAGATAGAAAATGAGTTGTCAGTCGTCTTCTTCCGACTTCACTGTGTTTATGTAGAGAACTGCCTTCACGAAAATTAAAGAAAATTTCAATTTCGGTTATATTTTATGCTGACTATGAGCTTTACTTCAATTGGTTTTAGCTTGAAATTGACTCTTCGTGAAACATCTATTACCATGGTTGCTGAATGACAGCTGATAGCAACGCCGTTGTGCAAAATCCGCCAGTATTAATCTCTACTTGATTTTTCTCTGGTTTATTTATCACAGACATACTTGATAAACGTGTATGGACATTATTTACGAGGCTGTATTATATTTAGGCGCGATCGCCAATTTTACTATAAATTATATCCAGTGAGACGAACATACATCTACATCTAGTAAATACCCCGCTAGTCGCCGCAACGGCGTGTGGCGGGGGGGTGTTAGGGCACCACCCATAGTTAAGAAAAAACTGCATGCCAAAGCCACAAATTTATACAGTCCATAAACAAAACATTGTATACATTCATGCAAAAACCCTTACACCCCACACACGTGCAAACACACAAACTACCAACTAACAAACACATGCACCTACAAATATACCTGATGTATTTGCAATGTTTAATTTTGTCCCGGCTTGTAAATTAAATATTTTTAATATTTCTATAGTGACTCCGGTTTCTTACTATTATGATTTCTGACTGTTCTGGGAAAGAATGAGTATTTGTGTCTATCAGTACTGGAATGTATCTCCCTTCTTTTATCTTTGTGGTCTGATCTACATAAGCAGTGTGGGCCCAACGACCACGATGACACTAAAGAACTATAATTCCTTTAGTGTCATCGTTAAACTCGTTTGTTCCGAATCTTTCTAAAAGTCTAAATCTCGCTTGTTCCCTTCGTTTGTCATTCCCAGCCCAAATCCCCTAAGTGACCTGTTTCACTTGTGTTCTTATTGTAACAATTTTTAACGTATCTGGCGGATTTTTTCTGGACTTAATCTAATTCTCCTTATTGCCCTGATCTATTCCCCTAACACAAGTGACTTAATTTGGAGAAATTATGAATTATATGGCGTGAAATATTGTATATGTTTTAGAATTTATTGAAAAACCAACTAGGAACATATTAATACGGGTTCCAAGATGTGGAAAAAAGGAGAGTGAATTTCGAGACATCTCGAGATGTATGGGAGGGTTGGCACGCTACGGTACTCCTTTTTCCGGTGTGATCCACTCTCCTGGCACAAGGAAGGAGGCATTGTGTGCCGCAGGCGGCTGCAATTCGTTCCGACTGCAGATCAGGGCGGGGACCGAGAGGGGCAATCGGAAGGGGAACCAAGTTCTGAGGAAGGCGCACCTTCTTCCATTCTTCTTCCTCCTCTTGCCCCCCCCCCCCGCCCGGATTTCTCTTTTATTTCACCCCTCCACCCTCACTTGCGTGTAATGCGCAAAGAATGGATAAGGTATATCCAGCGATAGGTAACACCTTTCAACTGCCCCCCCCCCCGGGGACAACCCTTCAAAATACCCACAAGCACCCTCGAGAGACGCCCGGAAACTTCCTCGAGAAGTTACCGTAATAGGCGGAATTGCGTCCTCAACCCTCTCCTCCCCCCACCCCCGCCCACCCTTGCTTCCTCCTCTCCCCCCCACCTCCCTTTCGTGGTCTTCTCCTCCTAATGGACGAACTGTCGCTCTCAAAGAGCGGGGTGGCGCGGGGGAGGTTTTCATCTTACATCCATGCACCCTCCTCCACCTGTTTCCTTTCTTCCTGCCCCCTTGAGCGCCCTCTCCTCTCCTGCACCCCCACCCCACGCCCCCGGGGTCTAATTGCCCCCTCCGATGCCCTCACCTTCTTCTCCTCGCACGAACGGAGCTTCCGATTGGGAATGGGAACCCCAGCGCCACCCACATCGGCGGTGGCGAGAGCAAGAAGTTCCATCTCTTTGTTGCGACCTCTTCGAGGAAATTATGACCGTACGCACGCGCACACACCCACCAGCTTGGTCACCGTCTCGACGTTCGTCATTGGCCCGCTGATTTTTTTTTGCTCGATGAGAAGTTTTCTGTAATCTCCAATCTTTCATGGAGATTTCCGCATGTGGAGAATATCATACTCCGACTTTAGTGGCAATTTACCAGTTCAAATTTTGATGAACTATTTCCTTGATGATGGAACACACAATTAAATGTGGATTCAGCGTGAAATTCAAAAGCTTGAAGGTGAAAGTGGCGTTTGGCAGCCTAGCCGAAGGATTTTTATTAGTGGGTGCACCGCTAATATTTTTTCCCACTATATCAATGAATATTATGTATAAACAATGTTATGTCTCATCATACGAAGAACTTGAGGACTATTTCCTATGAACCGTGCATGCACCGATGGAATTTTTAGGATAGAGTTGGCCACATTATTGGAAGAGAAAAGACTTGAGGGAGTGGAAATGGCTTAAGCAGGAGGATGATGGAATTCCGGGGATAGGCATCGAGACTCAATGAGGAATCTTTGCGGAAAGCAGTGAAGAAATAATTCAATGCAAATTCATAGAAATTGAAGTATTATAACTAATCGGACACATTTTTTTAAGTACAGCACGTAGCATGCAGGGCTCGAAGGTTGAGCTAACGAAACAAACTACTACAACGAAAGTACGCGAAGAGATACGTGGAGAAATAATTGTTTAGCTGCAGGGGGGGAAAATAGAAGCCACGGAGTGACCAGACGATGGGATATGTAAGTGTGCATCGAACGAAAATCAATGTGGCTATTAATGATGAGCATTTTATAGAATTCATTGTTCATCGATTCATTATCCTCTCCTTTCTTTCAATACCACGAGAGATTCTTTAACACTTTCGTTTGGGTAGCGGCATGGTAACGGCAGTGGGGTTAACAATGAATGGCTAGAACTCATTGACTGACCAAGCACTCTGCAGAGAAATTGAGTGAAGACAGCGTTAAATCCGACTGGGAATGGTGACGATTGTTCAATAATCAATTATTACTAATAATGATGATAATACAACTTTAGTTCAACATTCAAATATTCCCTCTCTCAGTGTCCAAAGAATAATTAATACCCATCGGGGAAAATTTCTCTTTTCCGTATTTTTAAAGCTAAAATATAATAATTGTAGGTGTTCTACTGATTACGGTTTTGGGTGAACGGAGACTGAACAAAGATAACCTTTTTGTCACTCCTTGCCTAACACAACCTGACATCCAACAACAATTTAAAACACTTCTACAACTCCGCGTACTTCCTTCCACCCTTCATTCCGTCCGACAACCCTATCCTGTTCCTACCTTTTCCTCGTTTTATTCTCTCCTCTATTACCGACTTCAACATCCCATTGCCGATCAGCACACCCTTCATTCATTTTTCCTGCCCCCAGAGGATTTCTCCCAACAATGTCTTCTCCTCGCCCACCATACCCAGAACCTCTTCATTTGTTTTCTTTTCTGTCCACCTAATCTTCTTCATCCTCCACATCTACATTTTGAAAATCCTCCAATCTACGCCTATCATCCTGCTTCAGGGACCACGTTTGCGTGCCGCACGCTCCATATCAAAGTTTTTACGAGCCCTTTCTTAACATCCTTACTCAACGTCCCTGTCATCTCCTTCCGCCTTGTGAAAGCCTCCTTGCCTGGCGTAATTCTTCGATGTCTTTGGAATTATGAACACATAAACGAGAAGTGTACCACATACTCTGGTTCATATCTAAAACCATTAGTTGTTAGGGGAGGTGACCTATGACTAAGGTCATTTTCGCCATTAGGGATAGGTGGGTTTTTGGCCGGGATATGATATTCAGGGAATGGGGGAAGGGTGGAGAAAAACCCGTCGTCGGCATTAGCCTACTCTTAACGAAAGGTGCCAAGGAGTCCGCAGTTTAACGTCCCATCCGACGGACGGCGTACTCACCTAAAGTGGTCTCCGCAAAGCACCTCAAGTAGGGATCGGGACACCACTGGAAAAAGATCTGCCGCCTCCGGGGAGGAAAACCAGTACGTTAGCCATTGCATCACCCCAATCCTCATCTACTAGGATAATTTATGTTTTGACTCATTCTTTGGAGTACCTCCGTTATTATCGTTATAAAAAACTAACATTCAATTATTTTTTCATTGTAATGCGCATTTAGCGGATGACTTTGGAAAGAGTTAATGTTACGGCACCTCCAGTTTCTTAGAAAAGGCAGCAATAATAAGACTCCAATACTGGACGCGAATGACTTATATCATTATATTGTAATAATAAACAAATTGTGCGTTGACGACTGCTGCGATGATCTATAATAGAATGAAATATACTCAATATTATGGTTAAACTAATTATCTGGCGAGGATGAAGATTTTCATTCAGAAGTTCTCCATTTCTTTCCTGTCACAGTTCTAACTTCGCCTCGCAATACCACCGTTTTACTCATCAAGTTTCAATTTACAATATTCCTTATGATTCCAATGATATTTCTCTCTGGCTAAGCATTCCCGTTGAAAAGCTGCACATTTTTCTTTACCGTCCTTTAAAATGGTACTTACAGCGCGGCACCTAAAGTACTTTCTTGATTTCAACATTTATTTCTCAAAAAGGTAATAAGATACTATTCTGAAAGGACTAGACTTCCGCCAAAGAATCGTAAACTGCCTTTACTTTGCTTACTGCTGCACGACTTAGTGAGCTTTTTCCTCAGCTCCGTAACTGAAAAGAGCCCGCCGGTGAGGGAGCGAGCGGTGAAGAAAGGGCGTTCCCCGCTCCTCAACCTTCGTGCGTCACAAACTAGCGAGAATGACAAGTCCATTGGCGAAATCGACTCACTGCCGGTCTTTCCTCAGAAACATAACCCTTTCGCCTTAACTCCATCCGACGTCCCAGCGACCCCCTCGTCCTTCCCACGCCGGGCCCTTTCAACCGCCTCCCCTTGTTGTCGGCGGCCGGCACCGAATGAGACAGCCTCACCGAACGACAACTAGCGGCGGCGGATGGGGCCGAGACCGGCAAAAACAAAGATGCCCCCGGTCATTAGAGGTGGGCGGCGGGGGTGGCGAGCCAGGGCCCGTCTCCGTGACCCCCTTCAAAGTGGGCCCCACCCCCTGCTAACCTACCCTTCCCCCAAAGTCACACCCCATTCCGGAAGGCTTCCCGGCACGCGATTGTCGGCGCTCGCCCCTCCATCTGTCGGCGGAATGCCTCATCACGCCGCTCCGGCGGGGGGGAGGGGTCCTCGACGACGCTAACGAGGGGACGCCGGCCAGAAATTGCGGTGGCGCGGGTGGACGAAGCAAATTACGGCCCGCCGCTAAGGAGACGGCGACCCTCCCGTTCCGACCCGCTCTGAGGGGCCGCAAAAAGATCCCGAAAGAGAGTTTTGCACCCACCGACTCGCTTTAACCGAAAAAAATAAGTCGATTTGGACCTTCTCTTGCCTCGGTGTCTCACGCAACTGGACATGACTTCCGGTCGGATGAATACTTTCCCACCTCGTTTGTTCTTTACTCTCCCTCTCTCTCCTTTTCTTTCTTAAGACGTCCTCTCTTTCTCAAAGGATCCCGAAAGTGAGGCCCACGCCTTTCCTTTTTCGGCAGCTCTCGTGCGACTCTTTAAGCAGTTGTCCCGTGGGAGGTATTGACACGCGAGGTGTCGGCGGAGGCGATAATCCCCCGCCACCGGCAGAGGTGATTTGAGGCCTCGGCGTCCGGACCGCCCGTGACCGACCTTTCCTAGAATTTTTTTCCATCTCTTTGGAAATGGATCGACTGAGGGAATCCATCAGGAATGGCTTTCCATTGGCTCTTGGAAGAGATCAGGCAAGTAAGAGAATGGCCTTCTTTAAATGAGAATGCTGCAACGAAAACAAAATTAACGTTCACATTTTTTTTATTTGTACACAACTGAGTCAAAGTTAAAGTTTGTGATGAAAGGGAGGATTATAACGTTTGATTGTTTAAGAAATAAGGTGAGTCTGAAAAAATATTAATGGGGTTGGTTCGGTGGTTATCTATTGCTTATCCTCGTACTTAAAATACTTTGCTTGATTCACGAGTGTTGTTGGGATTTTTCGTATCGTATTGACAAGTCTTTGATTTCTTCCGAGGAATGCATGCATATGTTTTCAGTGCAATGTCAACACTAAGTGCGCCATCCTCCGTTAAACGGTTCATTCAACCAATGGCAATTCGCCATAGAATTCACGAATATGCTTTAACTTTCAGGAATTTATTGTAAATTCGTTTGGGATTTGACCAAATAAGTTGAAGAGATGAGAGAACCGAGTGTTAGGCATGGTATGAAAATCGAGGGAATTTGATGGAAAAGATCTTGTGTAGCTCCGTTTTGAGGGAAAATAACAACTTAGACAAGCGGGGAAGAGAAGTGACATTTGAGGCGGCATGAAGGCGAGCAGAGTGCGAGGTATTAAAGAAGGATGCATTGGAAATCGAGAGGAGTTGATGTTCATCAGATTAACTTCAGAACTTCACATCATCAGCGTATGGCTATCGAAAATTGGAAGAACTGCCAGGCAACTTCGAACTGCCACAATGATTTTTTATCGACCCAACCAAAAGAAGGTGAACTAACACCATGGGAGTACCATTCGTCTCTCTACCTTTACTGTTCTTTAATCATGATTATTAATGCGGCCTTAATGGCAGATATAATGCCAGCAATGGTGTACCTGTTGCGATGGTCGCCACTGCCCGCGTGTAATAGGACTATGGTATTTCGACTCCCGACTAGTCGAAATGAGTCACGCGGCCCTGTCCAATCCCTCATCCCCCCCTCAGAGAGCTCTACCCGACCATGGAAATGTATCCTGTCAACTAGCGACCATCCAGTAATGTGCCCCCCTCGTCCACTCCAACAACTGCCGAATGTAGCGTCATCAGTACCATCTATCGTGTTTGTCGCCGACCGTGACGGGGGTGCTGTTGCATATGGCGCGATCCATGTTGGGATTCCGTGAGCACATATGATATTACCCACCTAATACATTGATGCTCGAGAGTAGGAAGGGCTGTAAATAGGTCCGTCGAGGCGGAAAGTTTGAAGTGAATACATACGAAATTGGGGAAAAGGAAGGCACGAGCCCACGGACAAGTGAGCGACGAATCGCGATCCCGGGGCGCAACGGCCCGCGAAATGCGATGCGCCGCCGGACTCCATTAATGTATGCACACCTCACGCCCCTTGTCTGACCTCCTCTCGAATACCCCCTTCCACCTTTCCCCTCCCTAAAATCGCTCATCCTTAAGCAAGGGTGCCCCCTCCATCTCATGTCCCCCCTGGTCTGCACGAAACCCTGAAGGCGGCCGGAGATTCCAACGGGCGAGGTCCGTTTTTTGTGGCGTCCCGAGAGAAAGAGGCGGGGGCGCGCGTGCATGCCCCGCGCGAAGGCGGCGTCGCCGATCGCAGACGAGGATAACGCGGGGGGTCCCCTCCCCCTTGATCCGCCCAGATGCTCTGGGAATCCGTTGGAAGCCACTGGTCCACGGAGAAGAAAGAAATTACCCAAAAACCGCCGGAAAGAAAACCTTGCCAACTGACTTTTAAGTCAAATTTTGAAAATCAACGGTTGGACAGTTGCAAAAAAACGTTTTGAGGGAGGGAAACTCCTTAAAGGTTACATATTTTTTATTTCCACTCTTTGTGGCCTCATCAAGAACGTAAGAAATTATACTTCGTATTTCAAAAAGAGAAAGTGCGATTTGGTTAATTTCATAAAAAATATTCTTGTAACACGAAGAAACCTCATGAAAAAAATTGTTTAGTTTCAGTCCAGAATCTTCAAATTTCCAGACAAAAATTTAATGCATAACTTTTTTGTTATTTGTAGGCATAGGTATAACAAACTGGATTTTAAAAACTATTTATTACGAATTAATCGTTCGTATTTAGAGCTTGAAAACTCGACAAAATCGCCACCGAGCGCGTTGGAGATCATCGTGGCATTCATCACAGATTAGTGGGAAAATTGAAGGCAAAATGTGTAGTTAAAGACTTCATTCGTTTTTTAGCATAAGTGTCATAGCATTTGGTCGATGTTTTATGAAATTTCAAAAAAGACGTAAAATAAAATACTCCTCCTAGAATATTCCCTTCATCAATGTTTTCTTTACGGTGATATTCAGAGCGGGACCAAATTTCTTTTCAAGGCTATTACTTTTTCCATAACCTTTAACGGAGTCATCCGGTAATATGTATTGAAATTTTAATTTTGTCCTTTGTATGAGTTCCTAACCCTATTTCTTATATATATATATATATATATATATATATATATATATATATATATATATATATATATATATATATCGGATAAGGAAATATTTTTACTTTCGTGATCTGCTCAAAAACCGCCTTCCCCACATGTCCTGTGTTCGCCTTTTATGTGTTTTCCTATCCCCTTTCCTTATACCTATTTCTGTTTGAATGAATATTTGTGCGCCGTATGGCAGGATTTTCAAGTTTGAATATATATATATATATAAAGGCATTTCAAATCCCTATTGTAACTGTTGTGATCGTCGGCTTTGTCTTTTATTCTACTGCTGCCATCATTTCTGCTAGTTCCGTTAAAGGTTTTCGTGTGACGGCAGCAAAGGACTCCTTATCACCCATCGTAGACTCCATCATAATAGTTGCGCGTGATAAATAATTGAGTTTCTTACCCTTATTCATATTATTAGTGAAATCGCAAACGAAACCGATGAAATAGTAAATAGGAAATGAGAAAATAAACCATGCATTACAAACGATATGATAATGAAGATAAATGAGAGAAAGAAGTGGAAGAATGTAAAGGCATGGTTGGTTATGATGAAGTTAAAAGTGTTTAATAATAAACGAAACTGAGGTAGGGAGCTGATAGGGCGAAAGAAGCGTGACGGTAGACGCAGTGTGTAAGAGTATTTCACCAAATAAGGGAGGAACTGGTGCACTGTACAGAAAGGTGAAAACATTGCCGGGTAGTAAGAAATTTAAAAGATTAAAGATACGGTAGAAAAATGATTAAGATAACCAAAAAAGATGGAAAGAATTCATGGAATTCCCAAACGATGAAGGGGCATCAGCTAGGGGCAGGAAGAGAATATGACGTAGATGGGAATAGCTTAGGACCGAACTTACTATATGGCGAGATAGGAAAGGAATTCATAAAAGCCCATGAAGAACTATTTAAGGAGTTAGGAAAACGTGGATTAAATATTTGATGGGCTAACACATAGTATGACGGAAGAATTTGACCGGAAAATTTCGTTAGATGAGTATTAGTTCCCTTCCCAAAAAAAAGAAAGGCGGTGTATGTAATAATATTAAGCTATAGGGAACTACAGGTATATAGCTGTAAGCTATACACCTATAAGCCATATAGCGAGCTACATAACATTAAGATTTATTTTGAACGCAGCTGAAGTGGTACTTAGGATCATCAATTAGAGAAGTGATGGAGAGGAGGATTTTTGGTAAAAAAACCCGAAGTATGCTAAGAAGGTGATGCAGAGCATTTTGATAGACTGGCGATGGGATATTAAAGACAGTGAAAGAGTGAAGGGCGTAATACAAGCAATGAAGGGGCAGGAAAAGGATAGTTAAGTTGGAAAGGAGGTAGAATGTGTGAGGAACTGAAGGACGATTTAACGTAGTGCATGGCTTCAGGTTGTCTTTTTTGGACTGAGCTGGGAAGTGTAGCAAATATATGTTCATCTTAAACCTATCTTAAAAAGCAATAATAAGACAGGCCAACAGTGGTTTTGGTGCCGGAGCTTTTAATGCTGATTTAAAGAACAATTGGGGTGCTGAATCCAATTATGACACTAGTTTTTTCCTATCAGCTATAGTTTTCAAGATATAGATATGTTGTTACTTACGTAAAAAATCTACATGATGATATGGGAATATTATATTAATAATAAAACCCACTAAATATAAAGACTTGATTTATTTCTAGGGCTGTTAAATCACCCACAAACACAACAGAATTTTACAATACAATTGAACACAAATACTAAAATTTTTTACTGAAATAAAACAAATTGAAAAGAAAAAAATACATAAAAACATCACTCAACACATCGGAAGCTTCTTTTGCGCGATTTTCTTGAGTGTACTTTGTTCAAACAGTCTCGTTTTAAGCACCAGCAGTAATCTGCCATCATATGATTATCCCATCTTCCTTGATAGCGAGCTTCCATTGTTTTTATATCCTGGTGAAATCTTTTACCTTGTTCTTCACTTGTGTCTCCTAAATTTCCAAGAAAATTGTCTAAGTGGCTGTGTAGGTAGTGAACTTTTGTGCTCATATTACGTCCAAGTGATTTGAAGTTACTGAGCATAATGTTTACCAGCTCAATATAATTTTCACTTTTGTGATTTCCTAGAAAATTTTTTATGACCTCAACAAATGACATCCAACTAATTTTTTCAATATCATTCATTGATTCGACAAAAGCAGGATCCTTTGTAAGTTGTCTGATTTGTGACCCCTCAAAAATACCAGCTTTAAGTTTTTCAATACTTATATGGGACATCTTTAGTCTTGAGTAGCCGAAGCATAGTCCATCCTTGTCAAGAGCCTTTACAAATTGCTTCATTAGGCCTAGTTTAATATGTAGAGGCGGTAAGATGATTTTCTCTCTTTCAACTAAAGATTCAGCAATGATGTTTTCTTTCCCAACAACCAAGTTTTCTCTCTTAGGCCACTCCTTCTTAATCCAGTGGTTTTGTCTGTCCCTGTTATCCCAGAGGCACAAGAAACAAGGATATTTTGTGTAGCCACCACTTTGCTGCCCAAGAAGAAAGTTCACCATTTTTAAATCTACACAAATCACCCAGCGATGTTCCTGGTTTTTTATCTTCTGTAAGACCAATGCTGTTGTATTGTATTCTTCTTTCATTTTAGTTGAATGAGCGATTGGTATTGCGCCAAACCTGTTACCATTGTGAAGAAGTACACATTTTAAACTACGCTTGGAGCTATCAATAAACAAACGCCAATCACTAGCATCATATTGTGATAGTAGTCCCATTTTTTCCAAAAGACCCTTAGCGTCTAAACAAAATTTAAGATTGTCTTCTTGAGTAAAGAAGGGTAGCATATCCTTTTCCCCTGTGCGATAAAAACTTATTTTTGTACCGGGTTGCAGTAAATTCTTTTCATGCAGTCTTGATGCTAGTAGTTCGGATGCTTCCTTCGATAAGTTCAGTTCTCTAGCAAGATCGCTTAGTTCATCTTGATTAAATAGTTGAGGAATTGTTGATACCCCCTCGTAGTCACTGCCACTATCGTCAATAGAATGAGAAATGTTTTCAAATAACTCAAATTCTTCCTTAGATATATCTGGTAACGTGTGAAATATTGGGATCGGTATTTCTTCTGAATGGGGTACCGGGCGTCTAGCTGAAGGCAAATCTGGATATGTCCACTTGTGGCGATTTTTTCGATTAATTCCCGAAACATTTACTCTGCAAAAATAACAGTCGTCAATATGGTTCACAGGTTCTCTCCACACCATTGGCACACCAAATTTTAGAATTTTCCTTTGTCCTATTGTCCATTGCCGCAGATGTTCAGTACATGTTTTACACACAAAATGCGGTGCCCATGTTTTATCTTGGTCACCAAGCTTAACACCAAAATATCCCAAGTATGCACGTTTCACAAAGTCTGTAATATTTTTCCTATTTTCTTTTACCATATATTCCCCACAAACGTAACAAAACACATCAGGATCCAGGATCATTAACACAGCGTCTTCGACTTGAGCTCATTTTGAGATGATGTTTTACAAAAAGTTACACTTTGAAGTAAAGACCGTCCACCTGCTCCGAATAGCCAAGGGCAACTAATGAAACAAAAATGGCTGTCAAGAGAACAGAAAACGTGGATGCCATCTAGCGGATACCTTATGAACTAATTTCGCCATCTTTTACCGAAGTCCATACAAACGATTTTTGTTTTTTAATCTCATTGGCCTACAATATAGAAATATGCATAAAACTTATTGACAGTTTATTGAAAATAAAGTGAATACCGCAGAGTGGTTATAAATTAGTATACTTATAAATTTATTTAACTTTGAAAATTATTTTCCGGAATATATCAAATATTAAAACAACTAATCGTAAGATGTGCCATATCTAAAAAAGTAGAGCTGTTAAATAAAAACGGATTTCATATTTGGATTCAGCTCTACAAATATAGTTAAAATCATCACAAAGTTTCCAGGCACAAAAAAAAATTTTTTTTGTTTGCCTGTGCAATCAATAATGCACGCAGTTATGCGTAATAAAAGTCCCAAAATCTTTATTGCATTGCCAATCTAAGGTTTTGACGGTTTGGCATCCGAATTCGAACGTGGGGCATTTAATTGTGAGGTCATGGCTTGGTCTTTTGATTGAATGAAGATGACCTAAAGGAAGATGAACTAAGCAAAGGAGCATATAAAACAGTTGAACTGCCATATTTACATTGGTTTGCTTACACATACACCATTTTAACGACTTTTTCCCATCGGCCTTTCTCTGTGCCTTAGCCAAGAACCAGGTACTCATATCCTTCGCGGTCGTGAAATGCGAGTTACGACTCTGAGGGCACTTACGGAGAGTAAATGAAAGCAAATGCAGGCGGGATGGGCAACGGAGACTAAACAAGGACAGCAGAAGTAAGGGAAGAGGGGGGAAAGGAAATTAATGGTAAATACGGGAAGTGAGGCTGTACACTGATTTAAATAGCATACTTATTCAATGGTTTATCATTTCTCCGGACTCTTAGAGGGTATTTCTTGACACTCTGTCCCATGTCATGTGCTTATCGCAATGCGCACAATTCCAAGTGGCTCAATGAATTCATTAATATCATGTGTTCATCCGTTCATTTCAATTTTTTTCAAGTTAACGCAAATGTTTGTTTTCAATTCGTACTCACGTTGTTTGGTATGCGGAAAACATTGAGGAGACGCATTAGTATTGCTGTGCGCAGGAAGATTCAAGTGTTGACGTTACGCATTGCGTCTCTCCAGTTGAAGGAGTATAGAAATCCACATAAGTTAAATTCAAATTGTTTTTTCTGCATTATTCCGTATAAAAAAATGAAAATGTGTTCCCTTGATAAATGTTCCTCTATAATCCCCACTTGATTTCATAACCCCATTATATCTTTGGGGAAATTTATCTATGCCTTTTTTATAGGTAATCGCGCGTCTCCTGTGCGGATATTACGTAGCTCCTGTTCCCTAGTCGGGTCGTCTGTTTCCAAGATTCATTGAGTGAGTACTATGATTACCTACTTCATGTCTGTTAAACATACGATGGAATAGATTTAATAATCCAAATTATTTTTTTTACTTTTTTTACGTATGGATGAAATATATTTTGTTAAACGTAAAAAGG
This sequence comes from Hetaerina titia, assembly GCA_037158775.1. NCBI lineage: Eukaryota > Metazoa > Arthropoda > Insecta > Odonata > Calopterygidae > Hetaerina > Hetaerina titia. The sequence continues at coordinate 102,475,826 of CM073774.1, read as the reverse complement.
AACTCGCATTTTGAATATGCTGTATCACCCAATCTCTACACTTGATAAGGCGCTGACATATTATAAAATAGAATGCCTTTCTTTTGAATATACGCGCTTAAATTTTTTCCATGCAGCTTTGTGGTGTTCCAAACATTATATTTCGCTAAAATCCCATTTCTCTCATCGTCCGACTTCTTTTCGATGCCCTTTTGCTTCCCTCTACACCTCCATTCCCCATAACGAAGGTTAATCCTCCCTCCGATATTATCTCTCTCTACGCTCCTCACTCCAGCGTCCTTCGACCGCATTTCCCCTCAACCCAGACACTTTTGTCCTCATAAAAAATGCATTTTCGTTCCAAAACTTTTTTATCTACAAACCAAAGGCACAGCAATGGAAACAAGGACGAAAGGAAACAAGGATAAGGGGCCATCATACGCCAATCTCTTCATGGACCACCTTGAAGAGACTTTCTTTTCAAAATAATTCCTCCAACCTCTTTTCTGGGCCCACTACATAGACGAGATTTTTATTTTCTGGATACACGGCTTTGAGTCCCTCAACAATTTCTTGTCTTATTTCTTATCTTCTAAATTCTTCTTCAAAGTTAAATTTAATTCTTCCGTTTCACTCTCCACCATTATCTTTCTTCACACAGACATCTCACATCACAGCAACAAATTCACTCACTCAGTACATATCGAACCCACTAGCCATCGCCAATTCCTACACTTCACCAGCTGTCACCCTATTCCCACCAAACGCTCGATTCCCAATTCTGTCTCCATCCGCGGACACCGGATTTGCAACACCACGGCCTCCCTCCACAAATACCTTCTCCATCTACACAACACACTTCACAAACGCGGTTACCCAGAAAAGCACCTACAAAAACAACCCGACGCTCCACCCGGCCTCCTGAGGACGCTCCACACAACAGAAAAACAACTCAGTATCTGACGCAGGACTCAACCTCTGCTCCAACTATTTCCAAGGATCCCACAGACTGAACATCTCTCTTAAAGAAATTTTTCCTACTTTATACGATAATGAGACTGCCTCATGTCTAATTTCCCAATTCCCCTCAATTCCTGTAATTCTGTCTCACTCTCCTCTTTCTATCCCTTCACACTCAAATTCACACAACCTTTCCTTCGGCCAGTGTTTCTCCATAGCAATACAAGAATCCCTGCTCGATTCAGCCACCAATGCAGAGATGAGAACTCACGAACCAGCGTACAGATTAGCATTCCCCTCTTTTGTATTTCCCGGGTTCAAACGACACCCCTAGAACCTTACCGCTTTCCTTCTCCCCATTCCCAGCGCCCCGCGCGAGTCCCCGTCCCGGTCCTCCAATTCCCTCCGCCGCCAGTCTTACCTGAAGAAGGGCTAAAGGAAGGAACCTGGAACGTCAGGACAATGTTGAGGAGAGGCAAATTAGAAAATATTAAGCGAGAGATGGAAAGAGGTAACATAGATGTTTTAGGCCTCTGCGAGGTGAGATGAAAGGATAGCGGGGATTACTGGAGTGACATTTATAGAGTAATATACAGCGGCGGGGACGAGAGCCAACGAGGGGTTGCCGTAATTTTAAATAAAGGGGTAGGAAGAAGCGTAGTCAAGATAGAGCAAGCGACAGATAGAATTTTACTCGTAGAGATTAAAGCAGAGCCAACGAACTTGGTCATTATTCAGGTATACATGCCACCGAGCAACCACAAGGAGGAAGTAGTCGATAGGATGTATGATGAGTTAGAGGATATCATCGCGAGTGTTCCTGCAGGGAAACATTTCATAGTGATGGGGGATTGGAATGCGACGGTAGGCGAAGGAAGAGATGGTGGTGAGGTGGGGGACTATGGGTTAGGCACGAGGAATGAACGCGGGGAGAAAGCAATTGAATTCTACAGGAGACAGGGGTTAGTCATCACTAACACATGGTTTAGACACCACAAAAGGCGTAGGTATACATGGAAAATGCCAGGTGACTCAGAAAGGTATCAGTTAGATTATATTATGGTTAGGCACAGGTTTAGGAACAGTGTGATAAATTCGCACAGTTTCCCAGGAGCGGATGCGGACTCTGACCACAATTTAGTTGTTATGAAATGTAATGTTCGTTTCAAGAATATAAGGCAAGGGCGGCGGGTTAAAAAATGAAATTTAGAAGCAGTGAATGAATTAACGAGGAAGGAGTATCAGGAGGCTGTAGAGAAATTGATGGATGACGGTAAAGAACTGAGTACTATCGAAGAAAAATGGGAATGTATCAAGAAAGGGATATTGGAAGCCGCTAAAGACACTATAGGAACCGTTAACGGGAAAAGGATAAGGAAACCATGGGTAACGGATGAGATGATTGCAAAGATGGATGAGAGAAGAAGATGGAAAAATGTAAACACAGAGTTAGGCAAAATGAAGTACAAAGAGTTAAACAATAAATTGAGAAGGGCCACAAATAAAGCAAAAGAAGAATGGTGGAAAACGCAATGCGAGGATATGGAAAGTTTACAGAAGAAGGGTGAAATTGGTGCTCTATACAGCAAGGTTAAGTTATTATCGGGAAGTAAGAAGGCAAGATCTGTGCTAACAGTTAAAGATAAATGGGGTAAGATAATAGTTGAACCAGAAAAAATCCAAGAGAGATGGAAGGAATATATAGAAACACTGTATGGTAAAGAACATAGGCCGACAAGGTTAGACATAGAAAAGGAACATGACGTAGAAGAAGATAGCTTAGGTCCAGGCATACTCGACGATGAAATAGAAAGGGCATTAAAGGATATGAAAGCAAATAAGGCTGTGGGGGTGGACAATATTCCTGTAGAAATGTTGAAATGGTTAGGGAAAGGTGGGAAAAAGGCCATATATGGACTGATTCGTAGTATCTATGAGGAAGGAATCTGGCCGGAAGATTTTGTGAGATCGGTGTTAGTTCCTATTCCAAAAAAGGCAAAGGCTTCGTCATGTGAGGATTACAGAACAATAAGTTTGATATCCCACGCAGCTAAAGTTATTCTCAGGATCATCAACAAAAGGATAGAGAGTAAGGCAAATGATTACTTAGGGGATGATCAGTTTGGGTTCAGGAAAGGAAGAGGTACGCGTGATGCCATTGCAGTAATGAGATCACTAGTCGAGAGGAATATAGAATACAATCAGGATGTTTTTGCCTGTTTTGTAGATTTCGAAAAAGCGTTTGATAGAGTGAATTGGGAAAAATTAATGCGTGTATTGCAGAAAATAGGAATGGATTGGAGGGACAGGAGACTGATCCGCAACCTGTACATGTCTCAGACTGCTCAGGTGCGAGTGGGGAACGGAGATTCCGGATGGGCAGTGTTAGGAAGAGGGGTAAGGCAGGGTTGCCCATTGTCACCGGTACTGTTCAACGTATATGTAGAGGAAATGATTAAAGAGGCATGGGAAGAACTAGAGGTAGGAATGAAAGTCGGAGGTGAATTCGTAAAAACGGTTAGGTTTGCTGATGACCAAGCATTAGTTGCTCAGTCAGCCAAGGGGTTGCAAGCATTGTTGAGTGAATTGGAGGTTCAGTGCGATAAATATGGGATGAGAATCAATATTAATAAAACAAAGGTTATGCGATTTTCCAGAAAGAAAAAGGCTAAGCTAAATATTAAAATAGGCGGGGAAAAAATAGAGCAGGTAGAACAGTTTAGATATCTCGGAAGTGTTTTGGACCAATACGGTCAAAGTAGGAGGGACGTAAGGAGAAGAATTGCGCTAGGCAAGGAGGCTTTCTCAAGTAGGAGGGAGTTGATGACGGGGACGTTGAGTAGGGATGTTAAGACAAGACTCGTAAAAACTTTGATATGGAGCGTAGCTATGTACGGCGCGGAAACGTGGTCGCTGAAGTAGGAGGATAGACGTAGAATTGAGGCTTTTGAAATGTGGGTGTGGAGAAGAATGGAGAAGGTGAAATGGACCGAAAGGAAAACGAATGAGGAAGTAGTAGAAATGGTGGGGGAGGAAAGGGGTTTGTCGAGAGAAATCCTATGGAGGCAGGAAAAATGAGTGAAAGGCGTATTGAGCGGTAGTGGAATGTTGAAGAGGGTAATAGAGGGGAGAATGTTGGGCAAGCGTGGTAAGGTTAGGAACAGGATAGGGATGTTGGACGGAATGAAGGGAGGAAAGAAGTACACCGAGATGAAGAGAGACTTGATATAGATCAGTTTGCTAGGTGGGGAGTCACAAAATGTTTATTTGATAGTTGTGTCCATCCAAAAAACCTACCTTAACCGGTATATTACCTAATAATATACATTTATACATATTCTGATAATGATAGTCCTGCCGTCGAAACGTCAAAACTGAGTGTCTTTTCTTTGTGTCTAAGTTTTAAAAATCTATATTAGTGTTTTTATATCTTTGTACGTCACCGAAGAGCGTTCCATATATTATTCAAATAATATTATCCTTCCAATTTTGTCGACATTCCTTCTATTTCTAAACTGAACGACCAAATCAATACCATAAAACTATTCCACCACAGTTGAACCCCTCTGACTCTGTTAATTCCCTCCCTCATCTTTTCTCATTTGATGGCAGGGACGTTGAGTACTTTAAGAAAACACTCGTCAAAACTTTGATAGAAGCGTAGCTATTTACGGCGCGGGAACGTGGTCACTGAAGCAAGACGATAGAAGTAGATCGGAGGCTTTTGAAATGTGGGTGTGGAGAAGAATGGAGAAGGTGAAATGGACCGCAAGGAAAACAAATGAGGTGGGCGAGGAGAGGGGTTTGCTAGGAGAAATCCTAAGGAGGCAAGACAAATGGATGAAGGGCGTATTGGTCGGCAATGGGATATTGAACACTAATAGAGGAGAGAATGTCAGGCTAACAAGGAAAGGGCAGGAACAGGATAGGGATGTCGGACGGGATGAAGGGAGGAAGGAAGTACACAGAGATGAAGAGGGACCTGATGTAGAGGAGGTTGCTGGATTGGGTTTTGTTAGGAGTCACAAAGTATTTATTTCGTAGTCGTATCCATCCAAAACCTTCCTTAACCGGTAGAATAGCTTATAATAATAATACTATCTTCTGATTCGCATAGATTTTCCCATGCGAAATCCTGACAATTCTATTACTATCTTATATACTCTTTCTACTACATGCATATTCTTATATAGTATATGCTTCTACTCATCCTTGTATCAGAATTTTCTCCATATCGTAGATCGGAGGCTCTCGCAGCTGTTGAGAGAACCATCTCTGCTTTTCTCCATATCCTCGCAAAGATCTTTCCAACACATTTGCCAATCTTATCAGTTTATCACCTTAGTTTATTTTTTCGCCCTCGGTACATTATTCTCCTTATATCTCAGTTAACGTTCTTCCATTTACTGTTTGTTAAATCGTTTGCATTTTGGCTCGTCCAGCAAGAGAAAATTCATGAGTCAGAGCACTAATCGTCAGTCGTCGAAAAGATCGCAATTCTTGGTCCACCTGTTGAACCGAATCATTGATGTTTAGATATTGGGCTTCCACCCCGCTCTCCCTCATACTTATTTTTGGGGCCATCTTGTCAATTCTCGACACTATTGTCTAGCCTCTACCTCGCTCATTGCTGTTAGTCCATTAACTAGCCACAAATTACGATGAATAATTTGGGCAGTTGATGATCCTTTGGCACACAGAAAATGAATCTCGGTGCGCAATTCGCAAATTGCGGGAACAAAGATTTTCGCGGACTTTGCTATCTGAATTCATCGATAGGCAATGAATACTGAATCAAAACAATAGCTTCAGTGTCTTTGGTAAAAAAAATCGACTGCATGCGTAACTTTGCTCTGAGCCATATATTAATAAAAAAACAGCTCTTACTACTCTAATATGCCTCGTATCAACAGTGAAAGGGAAAGCATTTCAAGGAAGAATACTACGTTAAAAGTAATTTTGTATCTATAAACGATAAGAGTGCTACACCCATCAGGATGGCGCAATGCAAACGGAAAACGAGTGTTTTCGTATATTGCACGTGAAATCAATCAAATAGATTGAACACAGTCACCTGCAAACAATGATCAGTAAAGCATATCTATTTATTCGCAAGCATCTAAGTTCGCTGCCTACGGACAAGAAACTCCACCATCCAAATACTGGGAAATCACAAATGCGTCGGCTTGCGCGTTACCAAACCCCATAGCATCATCCAGTGTACACCTAATCTCCTATTTCCCATTCCATAACTACCAGCGCAAGCTTTCAAAGGTGCAAATGACCTCAACTCGTGAGCAAATCTCCCGACGATAAGCCTCGACTGCTTTGTGGGGACTGCTTTCCGGAGAGCGGGCACACAGTGCGAAGGGCCGTCTTAGCGAGGGAGAGTGATTGCCCGACTCTATTCGCAGCTTTCCGCTCCGGCGAGGTGGCCTCCGAACCTCCTTTCTGACGCCTTCCTACACCTCTGCCCACCACACACCGCCTCCCATCGATTTAATCGTAGTTTGATTGCGCCTACTCGAACGCGCGAGGCAATGACCGTCTCGGCCAATGGTTCGATGCTCCGAAACTGTGATTTTGCCATCGAAGGAGTCGCCACTCACGAAGCGCTCGACATAAAAGAGAGGGCTTTCTCTTAAATAATAAAAAAAACTAAACAAATAATTATAAATAAATATATATTTCGATAAAGAGAAAATTAATTTAGCATTCATGTATATCGGAGTGGGTCGCGGCAGTCCAGGGGTAGAGCGTTGGACTACTGACCGGAGGGCCCGGGCTCGGTTCCAAGGCAAGTCACTCAGGGAACCTCCAGCTCCACCCACACTACGTGATTTTTCGGGTATTAGATCTTCCTGGGAAACCATAACTGACACAGGGAAAGAAACTGTCCCCCCTACCCTGATGTGAATTTCACACGCCGTCGGCCTTAGTATTAGGTGAACTCTACATCACCTACCAAACCGACCTTTGGGTTGATTACTCTGTTTATGATTTATATACATCGGTATTTATTAAAAAACTTACCTAAACACAGTAACAAAGGTCGGCCTGGGCAAGGACATGACCTTGCCGTTGAAACTTCAATTACGTATATACGTCAGTGTTCTTTCCTTGTGCTTAGATAAGTTTTTTATCAATGCAAATATACATAGGTGTCGTCGCTGAAGAGCGTTTGTTTTCGAAAATACATAAAAGCATATTATTATTATTATTAAAGCCTCCAATCTACGTCTATCCGGATCCTGAGAATAACTTTAGCTGCGTGGGATATCAAACTTATTGTTCTGTAATCCTCACATGACGAAGCCTTTGCCTTTTTTGGAATAGGAACTAACACCGATCTCACAAAATCTTCCGGCCAGATTCCTTCCTCATAGATACTACGAATCAGTCCATATATGGCCTTTTTCCCACCTTTCCCTAACCATTTCAACATTTCTACAGGAATATTGTCCACCCCCACAGCCTTATTTGCTTTCATATCCTTTAATGCCCTTTCTATTTCATCGTCGAGTATGCCTGGACCTAAGCTATCTTCTTCTACGTCATGTTCCTTTTCTATGTCTAACCTTGTCGGCCTATGTTCTTTACCATACAGTGTTTCTATATATTCCTTCCATCTCTCTTGGATTTTTTCTGGTTCAACTATTATCTTACCCCATTTATCTTTAACTGTTAGCACAGATCTTGCCTTCTTACTTCCCGATAATAACTTAACCTTGCTGTATAGAGCACCAATTTCACCCTTCTTCTGTAAACTTTCCATATCCTCGCATTGCGTTTTCCACCATTCTTCTTTTGCTTTATTTGTGGCCCTTCTCAATTTATTGTTTAACTCTTTGTACTTCATTTTGCCTAACTCTGTGTTTACATTTTTCCATCTTCTTCTCTCATCCATCTTTGCAATCATCTCATCCGTTACCCATGGTTTCCTTATCCTTTTCCCGTTAACGGTTCCTATAGTGTCTTTAGCGGCTTCCAATATCCCTTTCTTGATACATTCCCATTTTTCTTCGATAGTACTCAGTTCTTTACCGTCATCCATCAATTTCTCTACAGCCTCCTGATACTCCTTCCTCGTTAATTCATTCACTGCTTCTAAATTTCATTTTTTAACCCGCCGCCCTTGCCTTATATTCTTGAAACGAACATTACATTTCATAACAACTAAATTGTGGTCAGAGTCCGCATCCGCTCCTGGGAAACTGTGCGAATTTATCACACTGTTCCTAAACCTGTGCCTAACCATAATATAATCTAACTGATACCTTTCTGAGTCACCTGGCATTTTCCATGTATACCTACGCCTTTTGTGGTGTCTAAACCATGTGTTAGTGATGACTAACCCCTGTCTCCTGTAGAATTCAATTGCTTTCTCCCCGCGTTCATTCCTCGTGCCTAACCCATAGTCCCCCCACCTCACCACCATCTCTTCCTTCGCCTACCGTCGCATTCCAATCCCCCATCACTATGAAATGTTTCCCTGCAGGAACACTCGCGATGATATCCTCTAACTCATCATACATCCTATCGACTACTTCCTCCTTGTGGTTGCTCGGTGGCATGTATACCTGAATAATGACCAAGTTCGTTGGCTCTGCTTTAATCTCTACGAGTAAAATTCTATCTGTCGCTTGCTCTATCTTGACTACGCTTCTTCCTACCCCTTTATTTAAAATTACGGCAACCCCTCGTTGGCTCTCGTCCCCGCCGCTGTATATTACTCTATAAATGTCACTCCAGTAATCCCCGCTATCCTTTCATCTCACCTCGCAGAGGCCTAAAACATCTATGTTACCTCTTTCCATCTCTCGCTTAATATTTTCTAATTTGCCTCTCCTCAACATTGTCCTGACGTTCCAGGTTCCTATTCTAACTACTTTCGCCTTCTTCTGAGTCTTCTGTCCTGCTGCAGTTATTTCTTCCCTGCAAGGGTTTCGTGGGATGACGACCGCGGAAGCCTTGCCTCTCCCGCTGCCGGGCACGACACACGGCCTCTTGGGCCGAGTCCCGTAGTTGCCAGGACTCATATTATCTATAGTGCCCATCATTATATTCTTGGGAATCATAATTGAGGTGGTTTCCCGTTGCCTTCCTCAATAGTGTTTTTAACGTGACACCATCACTTAATGGCCGCCCCACTGGGGTCAGACGCCATTGCAGCCGCCTCACTGAGGAACAGACGCTGCGTGGACTACCTTTCGTCTGGCTCCTAACCTTCGACCTATCTGGCATGGGTGACCCTTCCAGGAGTAATTATTATTACTCCCGCCAGCACAGCTCTAGGGGTCATCGGAACACACAAGCCCTTCCACCACGACAAGGTTGTAGTCCATGGGAGGGGGTATAAATGTATATATATATATATATATATAAACCATAAACATAGTAACCAACCCGCAGGTCCGTTTGGTAGGTGATGGTAGAGCTCACCCAGTACCAAGCCCGACGGCGTGTGAAATTCGCGACGCGGCGGGAGAAAGGTACGACGCCGATATTGGAAAGCTGGTTACAAGGATGTAAAAAGTGATTGAACACTAAGCCGACTATATAGAAAAATAGCTAAATGCTCAACCTTTCTAACGATTTACGCAGTGCATAAGTTCAGAATAAACTTGATTGTCCATGAAAAAAATAGGAGACCTTACATTTTCAATACGCCCTTGTGTATTCACATTGCCCAGATCGTCCCCTTGATGTAACCCCCGAGTAGAGCGATGCGATGGTGGATGCACACCCAAGAACTCGGCCCGATGAGATTCGAATTAGTGTTTAGCGCCATTTACCGTGGCTTCCTCTCGAGAGAATGCGCCGCGAATGAGTGAAATGTACATTCCCCCCGCCACTCAGTGCTCGTTCATGGTGTGCACCATGCCCTTCTCCCTCCGCCGCCCCCCTACTCCTACCCTCACGCCACGCGTCCCGCGCCCCACCGCCGCCGTGGGCCGCTGGAGAAGGCCTCCGTTGGAAGGCCGTGGGTGTGGGTTCACTCTCCAAGGGTTGGCTGGAGTCAGGGGCGAGTCCGCCCGAGCGTCGCGAGGCACAATGAGAATCATGTAAGTGCCCACTTGAAGTGGTGGCATCTATTGGATGAAGAAGTGGTACGGGTCGGATGCGAAATTAATTGGAAGCTTCCGATGAGGGTGCGAAACGTCTCCTTGGAGGAGGAAATGAGGATTTAAAATCCCCATTACGTCTCCAATTTGTAAATCGCCATTCGAAGCGATAACGATGAGGCCACAAATAGATGCCACGAACTAAGGTCACCACACTGTACCACCACCGCCATGCGTTTTTCTAGGCATGGTACGCCCAATTATTGAAATCAGTGGTTCAATTTTGTCAAATGGCCCCCTTCCACCACTGTTCATACTATCATGCCGCTCCCTTCCCCAAGATAGACCAACTATAAATATGAATTTCAAGCAATATACAGCATAAAACATGAAAAATATATTGTTTTTATCCGTAGTAGTACACTTACAATTATTACTACATTTTTTCGGCAGAGTATTACAAAATTATAAAGCATTGTAAATGTTGGTCACATGTCATAATTTGCAGAGCATAACATTTAGCTGAATTATGGCCCCAAATCTCCCCTCAATAATCTCCCTCTAATAAATTTCTCCCTAGGGGGGAGGGGGTTGTTTCACCACTGATTGAAGACCCTTAATTTAAACCATTCAATCGCTGTGGTTCGTCGCAAAGATCCTGGAGACAAAATTCGGGCGAGGTTTATCGATGTTCGTTACACACAAAATAGATTCTTGTCGCTTTTAAAGTCGTTGAGTGATTGCAACGGTTTATAATAACGTAATATGATTGATTGACATTGTTCCTGAGGTTGGTCCTTAAGTTTTGAAGGTTGTCTTCAGGTTGTTTGCCTGTAGAAGAGAGAGAAGGAAAGTTGAAAGGTTAAGGTTTGCATTCAATCAAATTACGAGAACCTGAGACGGAGGAAATATTTTAAAACTCAAATGGAATAACACTATGATATTTACCCTAATTCCGTATCATATAATGAATAATATCCACCACCCGTTTCCATATTTGCATTTTGAGACTTAGCGTCAAGTGAAAAACTCTTAACTCTCTGTTGCGATAAACTGTGTTCATCAGTTGAAGTATAATGAAGACACTTAAAGGACTAATTGCAGTTGCATTGCTTTTAAATTGTTTCACATGCATGAGAATTGATATTATGAATATGAGTGATTTAAATTTAATTCGTAGGATTCGTTATTTGCTCAGAAAATGATATTACAGAAATTTAGCGATAACATTGAGAGCAAGAAGGAAACGCAGACCTAACGGTAGATTTAGGATCCATTCTATTAACTTATATAATGTCGCGCATTGGTCTTTTCCCCTTTCTAAAGTACTTTACGAACATCCCGAAAATTTTCAATCTTTCCATCGGATTTCAAAAGAAATATTTTCAATTTTGGATGAACTGAAAAAATCTCGTGTTCATTTTCGCGATCCGATTTGTAAATTCGCTCTGTCATGCGAAGAATGACTCCTGACTATTTTCAATAAGGGAATTATTGTACATTATTTAAAAATTATATACTGTCTAATATTCATAAGTTTATATATATATATATATATATATATATATATATTTTAAGGTAATCTACCGGTTAAGGTAGTTTTTTGGATGGACACAACTATCAAATAAACATTTTGTGACTCCCCACCTAGCAAACTAATCTATATCAGGTCCCTCTTCATCTCGGTGTACGTCTTTTCTCCCTTAATCCCGTCCAACATCCCTATCCTGTTCATGCCCTCACCTCGCTTGCCCAACATTCTCCCCTCTATTACCTTCTTCAACATTCCACTACCGCTCAATACGCCCTTCATCCATTTTTCCTGCCTCCATAGGATTTCTCTCCACAAATCCCTCTCCTCACCCACCTTCTCTAGTACTTCCTCGTTTGTTTTCCTTTCGGTCCATTTCACCTTCTCCATTCTTCTCCACACCCACATTTCAAAAGCCTCCTATCTACGTCTATCCTCCTGCTTCAGCGACCACGTTTCCGCGCCGTACATAGCTGCGCTCCATATCAGAGTTTTTACGAGTCTTGTCTTAACATCCCTACTCAACGTCCCCGTCATCAACTCCCTCCTCCTTGAGAAAGCCTCCTTGCCTAGCGCAATTCTTCTCCTTACGTCCCCACCACTTTGACCGTATTGGTCCAAAACACTTCCGAGATATGTAAACTGCTCTACCTGCTCTATCTTTTCCCCGCCTATTGTCCCATTGATGTAAAGTTAAAACTTCATCATGATTTCTGAATTTTATTTCTTGAATATTCATCTCTAAAGCGACACTGTTTTTACGTTTTCACTTCCCTCAACTGGATTTCTAAAAGAAATTTAGAAATGCATTTTTGGATAATTCTGTGATAGTAAGGTATCGAAGTCCTAAATCGATGCATGCGTGCACGAGACTTGATTGTACGTTGTATGTACAGGGCACATGTCCGCGAACCCTTTTTACGTGTTTAACCCTCAGTACACGAAGTAATATGATTTCGGATACCCATTCACATGTGAGCGGTTTTATCCAAACTCGTGTTACGCCGAGAGCTCTAATTGTGCGGGAGTGGACCGGAGAGCAGCCCCCTCGCTAATAACTTCCCCTCGCCCCGTCACTCCCCCTCACTGATTCCCTCTCCAACCTCATCTCCCACGTACACTTAAAGTGGGCACCTAAATCCCCGAAATGATCGCCTGGCCCGGCCTAAAGACCGAACCGACGTGGAGCAAAAAAATGAACAACGCGCCTTAATGCGTGCGGGAGAGAAATCGCGCATCCGGTCTGGGGGTGGGAAGGGACCCCTTTGAAGATTTTGGGGGTGGGCGCTAAATAAACCAATTTACGAGGAAGACGACTGAGGACCCTGTCGGAGGACTGCGGTGGGACGCTCCCTTTTCTTCCGCCAAAGTGCGGATTCTCATATTCCCTCACGTCTGCCTTCCCCTGGACGCCCGAGTGGGGTGGAACAATTGTTGTCATTTCCTCCCTGCGGTGCCAGCCAGCCCTCTGCTATTCTCGCCCTGGAATGAAAGTCGGGAAAAAATATTGCGTGGGGCCCGTGACTTTATACTTTGTTGCCTGGGAAATTCCAAAAGTCACATTTTTGGACTTTTGCCTTACAGAGTAACGAATGAGGGATATTGGGGAAAATGATTGTGATGAATTGCAATCGAGGAAATCATTACCCTTTCCTTTCGAAAATGACTTTACCGTCACATTAATATTATTAACGAAATCGATCCCAAATATTACACATATGTAGAGTAGCCAAGAATTTTTTTTACAACACTATTCACTTTATTGCTGCTGGCGCATGCGCCAATGGTTAGAGAAAATGGGCGTTTTATAAAAAATCGCCTCTTTTGTGTTTGGATTTGGGGATTTGTTAAGGTCCTATTATTGTTAGACCTTTCTTGAACTCATGTTCAACCTATGTAAACAAAATTAAGTCGAATAATAAATTTATTATTAAGTAAATTTAATTACAACCTAGATTAAATATATTTTAATTATAATTATGAACTTTGCATTTCAATCTTTGGGTCTGTTAATGAATTGCTGTGGAGCACTAAGGAAAAAAGGACACTAATTCTAAATTAAAGTTCTATTTGAAAAAAGTGGAAGATGATTACGATCTACATTATTAATATAAGGTTAGGATTTATTAGAATAATGAAAATGCAACGTTGGTATTCTTATACGGCAGCAAGGTTTTAGAAATTCCATTTAGGTTCGATCTATGTATAAGGAAATGAGGGCTAATAGCTTTGGAAACATCTGATAAGGGGTTTCCTTTTAAGTATCTTGCAAGTGCTGCCGAAAGAAACTTGTCAATTATTTGGCTAAATTAAATAAAAAAATAACTAATTGTATGTACCTCTATACTTAACCACTCGATGTTTCAAAACTATCAATTAAACGGATACGTGTGGATATCGATGGACCACATTCGTAATTCAATGCTGAAAAGATGCCATTGAATTGTGCCTGCTTACGGAATCCATCGCTTAGCAATGAGCCTCTTCAAGGGACAAAGAGGTTGCCTCTTTTCTCTTCCGAAAGCCATCTGTGCGACGCGAGGGAAAGGCCGAGGAATGAAATCTTCCATATGCCGTACGCAGTCATAGTTCAAAATATGCTTAAGAAAAATCATTAGGCATACACTTGTAGAAATATTTATTCATATATAGAGTTCACCCATCACTAACCCCAATACTGCGAGTGAAATTCACACATCAGGGTAGGAGAGCCAGTTCTTTTTCCTGTGCCGCTTATGGTATCCCAGGAAGATCTGGTATCCAAAAAATCACATAACTTGGGTGGAGCTATAGGTGCAGAGAGGCTTACCCGGGAATCGAACCCGGTCCATCCGGTAAATAGTCCAACGCGGACTCGTAGCGCGTCGTGGCAAGGCGCGTTGTCGTGATGGAGTTGCCAGGTAGCGGAGATGTCTTTTCTCGTCCTGATGACCCTATTTCGGAGTCTTGCCATCACATCCACGTAGTAGGCAGCGATAACTGTCTGTCCTTGAGTCCATATGCACCACTCCTTTACTGTCGAAAAAGACAATGAGCATTGTTTTCACTTTTGATTTGCTCATTCTTGCCTTTTTAAGGATTGGGGGACTGGTTGGTGTGCAACTCAGAGCTCTGGCGTTTTGTTTCTGTTCAAAAACCCAGGTTTCATCATCAGTGATTACGTTTTCCAAATAATCAGGTTAATTTTCAATATGTTGTAGTAGGTCACTTGAAATTTCCACTCGGTTGGTCTTTCGTGACACGGTCGGCGCGCAGATGTTTACAATAACTGACGTCCTGCCGCTTTAACAGCTTGGAGAGCACTGAGACTGGTTCAGCGGCAAATTTTAGCGTCCCTTTCACCTACTCAAAGTAAAACAATTCCACTTCAACCAAAAGGGGCGGCGCGATAAATTTAATTGCATTACTTTTGGAACACATCCTATACATTTCAATCATGCCACGGTCACTTTAAGGTACGGTGCAGATTTCAGGGTTATTTCTTTCTCAGCTAATTTGCACATCACATTTGTTTATAACCACAGTAATTTCAAATATGTACTAAGCATTATACTCGCATAAAATTATTTTTGAATATTATATTACTCGCATAAAATAATAAAAATGGTACGGTTGCATTATTTTTTTCCCATACTCTTTATTCTTTGTGAGAAATCTTTGGAGAATGTCGCTTACGACAGGTCGTTTTACGTGGATTTGCCGCAAGCAGACTCCTAATCTCTCGGGGGGGAGGGAGGGGACGAACCCCGTTTGCACCGCTGCTTGCCCGCGATGGGCGCCGTGACTTGGGTGGCCCTGCATTCGGATTCATTTGGAAACAATCACCGCGTGGTCCTTCCTCTTTTTATAACTCCGTAAGAGTTGGATGAAGGGGTGAGCCCCACTAAATGGAGGGTTTTAGTGAAGAGGCATGGGATTCTGCTCCATCCATAAGGACGCATCGGGGGCTCACGAGCGCAGGAGTATCACGAAAGTAACGGTAGGGCGGTCGCGCTGCTGTAGTTGAGCGGGAGGGAAGGGGGGGAATGGGGGGTGGACGCGGTCCTGTGCGTTCCACTGAATGTCATCAGCGGTCATTAAAGGCGACCCTTGCATCATGGTCCCCGACTCATTCAGTTTTTTTTCAAGAAACCGTTATGAGAGTGCAGGAAGGATTTCGCTCGGAATTTTGCCCATCCTGGGTGGCCACTGTATTATTATTTGAACTCTTAGATAACCAAACCTTCGGTGCCTAAGCATCAATCCCATCCTATCAGAAAATAATTTTTTATGCGTGCATAATTGTGGGTGCATCTATTTCCCAGTTTACGTATTTGACTATGCCCTATAAATAACATGAAGATCGTCCGTGATTGCTGGTACCGGGCAACCTAGAGCAAATAAATCAGCTGCGAATGCCGAGTAATATTAGGACGAGGGCGCCGAGTGAAATGTTGCGGCCGGCGTCCTATTACGACCAGAATGTTATGGGATTGGCCAACGCAGCCAGCCCGAACCAACTTTTAGGACGTTTCCTAAGACCACCTCTGAGGAATACATTTATCAATGGAATTTTATTACGTTTCATTCGCTTTGAGATTGGTTTACTCAAAAGTCGAAAGCTCTCTTGACGGCTCTCAAGGTACTAGAGCAGTAACAGCTATCTAAGTTTATAAGTTTCATTGCATATAAAATTTAACCGTTCATTAGAAAACCTAAATTCATTACTGTCGCACGTTACTCGTCAATACTCATGATACCTGCAAACCATTTTGCAATCATCTCCGTATTTGCAAATTTATTAATCGTAACCTTTCGAACAATTTGAATTGATTTATTGATTATTTTATTGTTCATTGAGAGATGCCATATTTCACCATTACTTGTGGTGCGAAATTTTTTACGAATTTGAAATTTCCCCACGTAGTCATAGTAATCTCGACTTTCCGGTGTTCCGCATGGTTTCCGTTGTATTTTACATGCTACATCTCGATAGACGAACTAAAAATAATGTGCTCACCTCTTTGGACGTTGCGTTACTTGATCTTCTTAAATGGACTAGGTGCAAGCCATGATTTGGGCACATGCGGATGGGTAACATTGGAAAACTTTGTTTTCGCCATGGCCAATTTTAACTACTCTATTCAAATTACTGTCATACTAATTTTAAGCATTCAAACAAAAAATTTTTAGATGATGGATGGATTAATTCTCCTCTGCCATGGCTAAGAACGATGCAAAAATATTTATTTTCCAGGACGTATTGTATAGCAACGATATACTGGACACCTATATAATTAATTTCTTGAATCGATTATAGTATCCATATTTTCTTGCGTCATATGTAAGAAAATTATCTAATTAATTTCTGCGGTATAATTGGTGATGTAGAATCGAAAACCATATAAAAATTATACAAATGATGAATGAAATCATGAAAATGAATGAATCATGAAAAAAATGATACATCATCCGTACTACACATCAAGTACGCCAAATCAAAACAAGGTCATGTGGTTTCATTTGAGGTACAGTATTCATGTCATTGGTGATGATAGAAAAGTACCTTGGTAGGTGCCTTTCCACTGGACACGAGCCCTGAAGCGAAGATGCTACCTTCATCCAGGCACTTTCAGGGAGCAATCGCCGGATTCTCGGATTCGGACCTCGGAGGCTCCCAGTTTTTGGCTCCTTGCCACTTTTCGGGAGTGTTCGGTGTTGACGGGGCATCAGGCGATTTCTCTCGTTTTTAATGAGAGGTGGAAATGGACCAAGGGTGCGGAGAGGATGGCAGGGCCGGGGGAGAGGTCAAAGGACGGAGGACGAACAAATGAAAGGCCCTGGAAGGCGGGAAGCGACACCTAAGGAGTTCGTAATGAGAGCCAAATGGGAGAGACACCTTTAAATGGGAAAGCGGGTCTTCTGATTTTTTTCTTATTCTTTAAAACTTCTATTGCTTCTTGTTGGGGATGTCGGTTTGAAAAAATAGGAGGTGGCGAAAGACAATTGGAGAAAAATACCGAGGAAAAGTGTTATAATTGCTCCCGACAGCCTCGTCGCTCACGTGACGCACAGTGCTACGGCAAAAAAAGCTATAAAGCCGTACAAAGCGCTCCGCCGTCCTTATTACAAAGGCTTGACTGGCGACTTAGTGAGGCATGATGGTTTACCGCTAGTGCTGAGTTATTAATCGATCAAAAAATAAAATATTTTTGATCACTTTCGTGGGGTGGAGTTGTTAATAGCGGATATTTTAGTGTTATAACAATTGAAGCCATTGAACGATTGCCATTGAACCTCGGAAACGGATAAGTGAATCGATTAGTGTCACCAATGGTGTTTATAAATCGTATTGCAACATAATAGTTTAATAACCCAGTTAAACAAAAGCCAGAGAATTGTCATGTATATTGTTGTTATATCTAAAGCTTTTTAAGCGTGGGAAGAAATCCACAGGTGTATCATTTAAAAACCTCAATTTAACAATTTAATATTTCATTTTTTAATTTTAAGTGATTTTTTTCGCAAATCCATTAATTAGCCGTCGTTGTGAAAAAATTATGAGTGCCTCCGAATAGAAACAAGCGCAACAAAAAGGACGATGTATTCATTGTTGTAATATTAACAATGAGGCGCGTTCACTTCCTTGAGGGAGAGAATAATCCAAGACCAGATAAGATGAGACAATTGTGACATAAAAAAAGACAAGAGGCTGCTGACGAACAGGTGGCTCGATGGAATCGATTTGTCGTCGTGCGCGATTCTCGTTTGTTTGTCTCTCCGGCCTTCTACTCCTCCTCTTCATCACCGCACATCCCTTCATTTGGAAATATTATTTTCCCGTATAGTCCCTAGATATATGCTTTCACTGAGGGTCAAAAAGTAATTCACCATCATACGGTGTGCTAAAAGCACCTTGCTTTTCTTCCATGAATAAAAGTGTAAAAGTTTCAGGAAAAGAATTGCGATACCGGTAGGTGTACACACAGTGTTTGATGGCTCCAAAACCTCTCAAGAAAATGCAACAATTTTGAGAGTGTAAAAATCATTGATTTTCATGATCATGAAATCATAAAAACCATCCCTTGACCAGGATGATTTTAAATTAATGATTTTAATACTCTGACATTGTTGCATTGAAATGCATATTAGTGGATGACTCCATTAAAAGTTATTGTTGCGGCCTCTCCCGCAGTTTCTTGGAATTCTCCAGGAAAGATGAAAAAAGTGGACTAAATGTTTATGGGATTTTCAAAGGAATATGAAAATATGTGAGCGCAATAATTGAAGTCTGATGAAGAAGTAATGGAAGAGGTTATTTTATAGATTTATATAATATATATGATCACATAAAAATAATTAGGAATTAATTTGAAGAGAAAAAGAAAAGAAATAATACTAGAAGATGCTTTGAGAAGAAGGGAAATTTATGAAAATATTTTTAACATGTAATTTTTTATTGGCAATTTCGATGGTAAAATTGAACAGAAGCAGATTCCCAGGAAAAGATTCCGGATAAGATGAACGAAGCAAATGAGGCGAGGAATGAAAATGAGGAAAAGTTAAGCCCGTGTGGGAATAATAGATAAAAGTAAAACTGCGTGGAGGGTTGCGTATAACCGGTGGAAGTGTTAATGACCATCAACATTTCATCAGCTTATGCATTATTCTCAGTTTATGCTTTTTTTGCTGGCAAGTTTCTGCTTGCTTCAAATATCTTCTTTGCTATTGTCACACTCTATGACTTCCCTGGTAGCACGGTTTCTCTAATATTTTAATTCTTCCACCCGTGGATATTTTTAATCGAAGTTTTATATTGGGGCTATATTCTGACTTATTTTAACCTGCGCACATCCCTCTCATCTTTGATTTATTTCGTTATCCAAATGAAACCAACTGATTTTTTCATCCACGAATACTTCCTGCTGTGGAGTTCCCTTTTCTTAACTCCTGGTACAAAGAAAGAGGAGATTCCGTGGACGGTGTAGACATTTCCGTAAAACCGATTACCGGATCAGGGTTAGAAATTATTTGTAGAGAAATGTGTAAATGTGATGAAAATTTCAAAGAACAATGGTATCTGTCACTGGTGAGACCTCATTTAGAATATGCTGTTTGTGAATGGGATCCTCACGAAGTCTGATTAATGGCCGAATTGGATCGCGCGCAGCATTGAGGAGCTATATTTGTAAAACGTTGTTATGATAAACTTAGTAGCATATCCGAATTATTAGATATGCTAGGCTGGGAATCACTCACGGAGCGACTGTTAAACTACTGATTAATTCTCTTACATAATTTGGAAGGACGGTGCTGTGGAAAATGTATTATTATCCCCATCTTACTACGGTAGAAGAGATCATGCTAATAAAATCAGAGGGATTAAGGGTAGAAAAGAGATATTTCAGATTTCATTTTTTCAACGAACGATAAGGGATCAGAATTACTTTGTCCGACTGGACTAGAGGGGAAAAATATTTTGGGTCAAAGGAAGTCTGGTGTGTAATCACCCCCTGCCACACATCCTAGCGGTGGCTTGCGGGTACTATTAATTAATAAAATAAAAAATCCAATGAAAAGAGTAGTTAAAGGGTGTGGCAGCATAACTTGCTGATTTGACGGGTAATTCGATTGAAATAAACATATTATGCTGCCGCACCCTGAGTATTCCTGAAACCTCCCGCGATCAAGTCCTCAAGGAATATCGGTTCCACGTTTGGCTGGCTGGTATCGTACCACAGTTGGTTTGTATTCACTGGCTTCCTTCCATTGCCCTGCGATTCGTGAGAATAGACCCGAGTCGTAGAGGCAGAGGGCGTGGGTGAGTTGGTTGGGGAAGGCCGGAGGTTTGGGGTTTTGGTTCTTCCTGAAATCACGGAGGGGGCACGCCCTTCCCGAAGGAGCTCGGCGAGGCGGTGGCCTTGCCCCTAGGCGTCGTCTCTGTCGGCACGCGAGTCTCCCCCGTCTCTCCCACTCCGGCCGCTCCCGCCGAGTGACCTGACGGCCGCCGCCTCTGATGTCACCTCGGTCAGACAAGGAGACCATCATCCGTCATCGATCCGGAATGCCTCGCCGAAAAACAATCGGAAGCAGCCGCCAATTCCCTTTCGCGTGTTCCGTCTCCGAAGCGGAAATGAGGCCGTTGCTGCAATGTAATCTTATCGGCGCAATTTGTCAGCTGCCGTTTGAGTATAATATGCCGTTTGTCAGTTAGCAACTTACCAACCGGCGCGGTATTCACAAAGGCAAAGATTTCACAGGAAGGTATATACAGTAGTCGCCCTGTAGTTGAGCGGAAAATGGTTATGAACGCAGGTAGTGGGATAGGTTGATAAATGAGCTTCTATAAGAGAGAATATTTTATGTGCGTTGTAAAAATCAATGAGGTGAAATCATGTTGTAGACATCATTTCGCAAATCACTGTAAAGCGTAATCAGCAGATGTAGGTACCATGATTTATTTTCTTTTTATACTCAACGGGAATCCATCATTGAAGGCTAATTTTTATCCGAATTTTAATTACTTTTTCCCTTTCATCCAAAATCACACACATGCATTTTAATTATCGATAATGTAGTTCAGTCAGCATAATTTTTTGGAGCAACAGTTATTGATTTCGTCAAGCAACTAACTCCCCTTGGGAAGGTCAGAGTGTTCAGAAGCGAGGAATTTAACATCAAAATAAACACCCCGCGATTCACCAAAAAGGTGTGTGGCAGGGGGTGCAAGCCCCCAGGAGGGAAGGGTGAGTCATAAGGGAGGATATGGAAGAGGAAGGGAAAAGTTAAAAATTGTCAAATTGTATGAAAATTTGTATACTCGTGCTCGTACATGGTGGAGGATGGTTTAATTCAAAACACTTGTTAATTTACCTAATAAATTAGTTTTTTACTATGCAAAAAGGGGAATAAAAATTAAACAAAACCATGTATGCGACAGGCCTCAATCATAACCAGACTAATCAAGCAGAACTGAAAAGTAAGAAGGGGAGTGAGAAGGAAGAAATTCCACAATTACATGGACATGCAACTCATGGTGTCCACCCCTAAAGCCACGGGCAGGAAATGTGACACGTGAGGCCTCCTCCACATAGACAGAGTTGAGGGATTAATTTATTCATTTTTATTTCTTTATATGCCCTGCAAGCCACCGCCAGAGTATGTGGCAGGGGGTGAATACGAGAATAACCCCTCTCGCGAGAGATTATTATATAAATAACGAGAATAATCTCACCTCACATAGACCTAAAATATCTTGCGCCTTCTGTCCTGCTGCTGTCGGTTTTCCTTTGCAAGGGTTTCGTGAGATGACGACCGCGGAAGCCTTGCCTCTCCCGCTGCCGGGCGCGACACACTGCCGCTTGGACCGAGTCCCGTGGTTGCCTGGACTCATATGAGTCCATCTGGTTTCCCGTTGCCTTCCTCAATAGTGTTTTTAACGTGACACCATCACTCCATGGCGTACCCACTGGGGTCAGACGCCTTTGCAGTTGCCCCACTGAGGAACAGACGCGACGTGGACTACCTTTCATCTGGCTCCTAACGTTCGACCTATCTGACATGGGTGACAGGAGCAATTATAATTATTATTACTCCCGCCAGCACAGCTCTAGGAGTCATTGGAACGCACAAATATATACACGCACACACATGTATACATGGATAATTTTTTCTTTCTTTCTTCTCATAACTTTCTCAAGTTCTTCCGTACTATACGTCTTTGTTCTTCAGTCCACATCATGTCTGTTCTTTGGTCTGTTTGCTCCTCAGTAAATCTTGGCCTTCCACCAGTTTTCTGCATTTTTCCATGTTGATTGTTTCTGTTATTTCAACACTTTCGGCGTCCCCTTTGGTCCCTACCAACTATTCTGTTGCGTGTTTTAATTTTGAAATTTTCTCCGTAATTCTATGGAGGGATCCTCGTTTTTTTCTTTCCATCCGAATATTTTCTGTGTTTTTCAATGGCTAAGTTTTTTGACCATCATCTGAGAACTCCTTTCCTCTTAATCTCGTTGAGTACACTGATTCTTTGTTTAGGGCTTTCAACCTCTGTCGGAGGTGCTTTTTCCCTTCAGTTCGCTTCAGAAATACGCGTGTTCGACGCTTATCTTCGTCTGCGCTCTTTGTTTTCAGATTCTCCCAGAAGTTGGGCCCTTTTGAGTGGGTGTGTGTGTGTGTGTGCGCGTTCTTCGAGTGCTAGTGTGTGTGTGAATGGTCGGTGCTCGTCCTTCGTGGATTGGCGCAGAGTGTGTACTTGTAGAACATCCTGGTACCTTTAACGGAGCCTTCCCTACAGCCTCGTGAAGGGTTACTTTTCCACCTAGAATCTTTAACGGTGTCTCCCAGCCTCGTGAAGGATTCTAAACAGGATAGTGTGTTTGTGGCTGTGTGTGGTCCCTGGCGTGGATTAATTTCCCGTAAACCACCACAGAGGGTATTCTTGGTTGAGAGATTGTGTTTTGGTCTCTTTCGTGGTTCCCGCGAAAAACCAACACAGCAATTAGTCTGACGAGAGTTTCGACTGTTGTTTACGGCCGATTGGAGTTTTTCCCCCCTTATTATTTTAACCTGAGGCCGTAGAGCTCTTGATTTCTTTCCGACTATATTGTAATTCCTGAGTTTGGCTTGGATGGATATTGTTCATTTATTACAGTGATTTTGAGTGATTCTGTAAGCCAGTTGCAGTTTGCTCATTCGCTCATTCTTCTTGTGTCGTCCAATCCGTTTTTTGACACTTAAATGTATCGCTTCTCTTGATCTTTCTATATTTCGTTTCCCTTTTGTGTCAGAATTCTATATATTCTGCCTTTTAATAGGAAATAATATTCAATCCTGTTTTCTACTGCTATTTCGAGTTATGTTTCCACAATATACAACTAAGGCGACCCTACCTAGAAAATTATCATTCATCCAGACAACTCAGTTCTAGGGGTCGTCATCAGAACACACAAACTGTTCCACAACGTAAAGGTAATAGCCCATGGGGATGGCCCTTTATAAAATTAGAATGTATTAACTTGTATATATTTTTTATCAATAAATCATATTTCTCCCCAAGCACTACGGATATCATAAGATTAGATATCTGAGCTGTCGAGGCACCTACTTGCCAATATATCTGACCACCTCCAACACCGGGAATCAGTTTGATAGCGTCTCCTTTCCATTGTAGGATGATTGCTGACTAAACCACTGAGTAGATGTTACTGATTTCTCTTTTAATCGGTAATGGAATTTTATTATGTTTAAACTTCATTGATAAATCAGCTAGTCGTCGATTTCTCTCTGACGCACACTTGCTTTTTCGTCGAATGGCCCGTATTCTTCATATTGCAAAAAGTATTTAGAGTTTTGCCTTCAGAGAAAGTAAACAACTTCGTTGCTTGGTAACCCAGCCCAAAAATAAATACGGAACAAGTTTAATGCTGCCTGTGACATTTCTTCTGCTGGGCTTTCCACTCTACGGTGTTCAGTGTGTTAAACTATTCTTAATCGCCAGCTTTTGAACGTATTATTAAAATATTATCCAATGATACATAATGTACAATCAGTCAAAAAGATTTGACAAACAACCTTCGATCACTCCTGCAAGTGTTGGACCTGGGTCGTACAACGTAAATGGAGGGATTGGAACAAATAAACGTAAGTGTCCATATATACATTGGAGAGGATAAATTTGGTTTCTTACGGTCTTTTCTACGAATGACTACATTAAATAATATTTTCTTAAGCCGTAAAGGGTTTTTAATACCACTGTAAAAGGAAGTAAAAAAGGAGGGAAATATTGAGATAGGTGTGGTGATTTAAGGGGAAAGTTAATCCCTCACCAGTGATCAGATACTCATTCAAAATACAAATTCACATTTACACAGGGGAGGGGGTTGTTTCCCGAATAGATTTACAAGGAACCTTGACTTACGAGGAACCTTGCCTTAAAAACCTGTCTTCCAAGGAGCTGCAAACTCTGCTGAGTATTTTGGAAAGTCAGTGAAATAGCTTTGGGATTAAAATTAATGCAAACAATACTTATGCGGTTTTCGGGAAAGATAAAAGCTAAATTGCATATGGGTATTTTAATAAGTCCTTTAAAAAAGAAAAACAAATTGTTGGAGATAGTCTTTTTTTATTTTTCAACTTAATCTCCTTTTGGCTCGATACGCGTTTCCCAGCGTTTCTCCAACTATTTTGATCGTTTAAAATGTAGTATTTCGGATGGTCCTCAAAATAGGAACGACCTCGTTCAACGTCAATTGTTTTCAACCGAGCAATTTCTTTTAAGTTTGAAAATAGAAAAATTTACTGGGTGCCAAAGTGAATACGGTGCACGCTGTGATTATTAGAACTTTCATTAATTAATTTTAGTCGTGGAAAATCCGCAGCAATGCAGGATTCTGGAAGGAAAAGAATTTTTTTCTTTGCCAAACGAGTACGTTTTTTCTTGTTTTTTCTCAGTACCAGTGCGATAATAACGCACTATACTCTCCATTTGTCGTTTGTCCTTTTTGCAAGTAATCGATATAGATGATTCCGCATGCATCCCAATAAATCGTGGCCATCACCTTGTCGGCCGATTTCGCCGCCGTCGTCTTCTTCGGAGCCGGATCGCCTAAAGAAACCTACTGTTTAGACAGTTCCTTTGTCTCGAGAGTATAAAGGTGTATCCGCGTTTCGTCCATAGTTATGTATCGATACAGGAACTTGTCAGCAAGCGTCAAATCAGCCTCCGAATCGACCACACGTTTGCGTTTATTCTCCACTGAGAACAAACGCGACACCCATCTTGCCGATAATTTTCCACACCTAATTATTCGTGCAAGATTTAAAACACTGTTCCTTGTGATATGGCTGTGGCCTCAATTATTTCGCGAACTTTGATTTGTCGATCACTCAAGACCATATGGTGAATTTTGTCAATAATTTCAGAGGAATACACTTCCACTGGACGTCCCGAACGGTGTTCATCATTTCTGGGTGTACGGCCACGTTTTAACTCAATTTAACTAATCCTAATCAGTCGAGTACACAGGGAGGGCTGT
The DNA here is from genome assembly GCA_037158775.1 of Hetaerina titia. Lineage (NCBI taxonomy): Eukaryota > Metazoa > Arthropoda > Insecta > Odonata > Calopterygidae > Hetaerina > Hetaerina titia. Next base: position 102,450,276 of record CM073774.1, on the reverse strand, counting down.
GCCGGTTATTATCTATTTTTCTTCATTTTGCCCTTAAGTGTACAATATTGTCCACTCCGCCTGTTTTGCACTCAACCAGATTTAAAGTTTTAGATTTGGAATTGAATTTGACAATTTTGAGCTTAATTTACAGATGGTTATGGACCTTTTCTCTCACGGAAACCGCGTGATCTCTCCCTTAATCACCAAGATTCCGCAAGCATGCCTGCACCTAACCATTACCGGCCAGAAATGAGTAAAAGGATACTGGTAACTACTGAATATTTTAATATCTCTAATGTATTTCATTGACAGCTGAAACATTCCCCAAAACAGAGAGCGTAGTTATATTCCTTGTAAAATGATATGCGCACTTAAGATTTGAAATTGGCACTGCCCGATTAAATAGGCATCAGGTGACGGCTATGGTGTACCGTGTCGACTATGGATGGACGACCTCCCTTTTATAGCGTTTATTGTCCCAGGGCGGTGGCGGCAGTAATGTATAGGGAAGTCAATTTAGAATTATTTGGGGAAATAAAATATTCATACAACATATATTATTATTTCGAAGCCTGTAATAGTGCTCAAGAGATAAATAATGCCGATGAATGCGAAGAATATAACTTTCAGTTGTATTTTATTATTGTATGCCACGGATGCTACAGTTGAATTATTACTGTTTTATACACTTCGATATTTTATTCCATAATTTGAACCCTTCTTGCATTTTTTCAAGAGAGAATTTGCAAGCTTATTTTGCAAGAAACTCATTTTAAGTAGTCAGTTAATTGGCAATAAGCTTTTTCGTCTTTAAGCTGGATGACAAAATGGTCCTAAGGATAAGAGGAGGTATTGCTCGAGCATTTTGGGGTATCACTTACGCCCCCCGAGTTGATCTTCAAGTACCATACTCTTGCGGTCGAAGTCACGGCCAATGCAGCGATCACATTAAGTAATTTTCATCTTCTTTAGAGTGCCCCACGTAGCAGGAGAAATCTTGAGACTCTCATCCGATGGCTTTTGAAACCACTCGTTCTCCTTGGTGATTTCAATGCTCACAACCCCTAATTACGGGTTAGGAACGTCCATAATGGTTCAGAGAAGACGGATTTGAGAGAATTTCATTGATGGTTTTAATTTTATTTGATTGAATAATGAAGAAACTCGCATTTTAATAATTATATTGGAGATTTATCCTCCATAGTCCTAGTTATACGCTCTCTCTCCTAGAATCGCTCATACATTCGAATGTTCGCATACCCTGACTTTTACGGTAGTGATTACATTCTTATGATTTTGACATGACGTAGATACTTCAGCCTAAATTTGAGTCATCCGGGAAGCTGTATATTACGAATTGCCAATTGGCAAGGTTTCAACTTTCACCGTGATAAGGATTTTGGTGGCTTGTGTAACGTCCAATCTCTGACAAAGGCTATTAAGGCCAATGATATCATCCCCACGGCATTGCCTGTTTTGTCGTAGAAAGAGAAATGTGCGGATGCCATTCAGAAAACCGCTAAGAGTTTTTAATAATTACCTGACTAGTTTTATTGTGTAAGCTTTTCGAAGGCGAAGTGTTCAGGCACGTCAAACCATGAAAGAGGCCAATCGGACATGAATCAATTACTCGTCCACCCTAAACCACAGAATCCCAATTTCATAAATCTGGGCTAAAAATTAATAAAATAAGGGATCTTCGACACGCAAATTGTATCTCCGGTGTGGATGTAAACTCCCGTATAATGTCTCCGGTAGTCTTAAAATCGTGGGATCCTTCGTTTCTGTGCTCGGCGATGACAGAGATATCCCTTACCGGGTGATATGAGGCAAATATTCGACAAGTAAGGGCCGCATTCTTATATTGAAACATCGGCCGGTTAGAACGAAGTTGTGCGCATGCAGTCTATTGATTTTTCCGATGCTACTGAAGGCATTGTTTTGATTCAGCAGTACTTTGTCCGTCGGTGAATTCAGAAAACAAAGTCCGCGGAAATAGTTGCCCCCGCCAGTTGCGAATTACCTGCTGTTATTCGATTTTTGTCTGCCAAAGGATCATCGGCTGCCCAAATTCATCGGGAGTTATGTCTAGTTTATGGAACTATAGTAATGAGTGAAGTAGATGTTACAAAATGGCGTAGAGACAAAAAATGGCCGCACAAATTTGCATGATGAAGAGCGGAGTGGCAGGCCCAGGATCCAGACCGATGATACTGTTCGACAAGTGGACCAAGGACTGTGATCTGGTATATGATTGATCATTAGTGTTCTGGCTGATATATTTCCTCTTGTTAGACTCACCGCTATTTACATGATTTTTAGGGAAAAGCTCCCATATCACAAATTGTGTGCAATGTAGTTACTGAAAATGCTTACCGACCAACACAGAGAGCAAAGAATGTCGAGTGGATGAGCATTTTTGGACCACTCTCCCCGGTCCCGTCCTTACCCCTAGGGATTATTTCCTCTTATCTCACTTGAAACAGTGGCTTCGTGGACAGCCGTTTGAAGACGACGACGAACTCATGACCGCCGTTGTCAACTGATTTGATTCAATGGGACAAACTTCTATACTGAGGGTTTAAAGAAGCTGGCTCAGCGTTGCGAGAAGTGTTTATAAGTAAATAGCTTTTATATAAAAAAGTGATCAAGCAGGTATCAGGGATTGCGAGAATTGACATTAAATGGAGGCGAATGGAGGTCTGCAATCAACCAATCCTAGGATTGAAATACTAATGCTACTGATGATAAAAAAGTGAAGTATGTCTGGAGGAAACAAAAACCGTCAATATAAACATTTTCTAATGGATATATAACTATAGGAACCGTTAATGGGAAAAGGACAAGGAAACCAAGGGTCACGGATGAGATGCTTAGAAAGACATATGAGAAAAGAAAATGGAAGAATGTACACATAGAGTTAGACAAAAGGAGGTGCAAAGAGTTAAAAAATAAATTGAGACGGGCACTGTTCGGGCATCTTGGTCACTGTTAATAGTCCCAGGTAAAGGCCAAAAAGTGCTGTTTTCGGACTAAGAATGAATAAATAAATCGATGAAAAAATAATGAAAAGAAAGGTGAATACGAATTCGCGTGTTTCGGCCACAAAGTAGCCCTCTTCATCGTGAAGTTAAATCGTCACGACAACAGAAGTGGAAGTGAGAATGGGTTCCAAGAACAAGAGAAAAATGACTGCGCCTAACGGGCGCATATGATTCTGATATCTATGTGCGGCTGCTTAGCGGAGTTTGGATATAAGTTACGGTGTAGAGCGAACTGAGGGTTTAGGATGAGTATGTGGATTAAGGGCATCCGGATAATATATAGTGTGGAATGTGGGGGGATATAAATATCTAAAAATCAGGGATATGACCCGAAAGTAAATAGAGGGTTGCGAAGCATAAAGGTCGAATAAACCTTGGTTCGAAATAAACACTTAAAGCTATTCAAAATTTAACAGGGAGAATTAAGAGGATTAGGAAATAGGTCCTGTGTCGCTGTTGAAGGGTTTGCTTCTGTCTTCGAAAATCAAAATGCTCTCATTAGCGTCAATTAAATTATTCGTCGTTTGTTTTAGAAGATTTAGATTTTCTTTTGTCATGTGGTGTACTGTTTCAAAAAGGTGCTGTGCCATACTGGATATATCTGTCTTACTGTGTTTGTAACGGGAGTAGTGTTATTTACATCTAGTTAGAATTTTTCTGCGTGTTTGGTCAATATAAGAAGCTTGGCAACTCCCACAGTTGATTTGGTAAGTGCCTGACTTCTCAGTTGTAGTTATTTTGTCTTTACTGTTTCCCAAAAGCTGTTTTAGTTTGCTGTTGGAGATTTTCGTGTCAATAGTCTTAAAAATCTTGTCGATACCCTTTGTTTTCCCATGTCGTTTCCAAAATGAACGAATCGCTTAACAGTAATCTGAAAGGTCCATGTACTGAAGAATGCGTGCATTTTTGAGTATGAGAATGATTTTTTAAAGCTGTTTCACTGCTCCAAATTTACTGTAAGCCACTATAGTGATATGGCAGTTTGTATTGAATTACAAACTATTTTATTATATTATGATGCATTAATTGTGCGGTCATCTTGTAATACTTAAACCTTCTTTTCCCAGGGTGGTACATCAATCCAGAACAAGACTCCTCGATTCAATTTTATAGTTAAAGAAACTCCTGGACCTTGTGATTATCCAACATACTCAGCTGGTGGCGCAGGTGAAATCACAGCCATCTCCCCACGATCTGGTTATTCTGGAAAAGTAAGTTGATTATTGTATATGATATTGGTACAAGACACATAAACTCGATCGTATTAAATATGTGACGTTTAATGTCTCAATAGTGCTGACTGCAGCACCCCATATTTTATTGGAAATGCCCATTACATATGTACATTAGATTCCTCTGGAAGGATCTATGAAGAAGTGGATGGGGAATTGAGGCCATGGGTAGGGGAGCTGTTTTTAGAGGCACAAGCCATTTATATTGAGTAATTCCGTGCAGCAAGGAGGAATAAAACCTAACCAATGTTTCTTCTTACCTTATACAATGTACTAAGATAGTAAATTGTGTGTAAGGTAAGTTGTATTCCCTAAAATCTAGGTTGTTGAAGAGGGTGAGGAATGACTCCCTGCTAATTCAGACAGTAGATGAGAAGTTAGGCAAAAATCATTTGTGTATGAAAATATTGCTAGATATCCCTGTATATGCTGAACTCTACTCAAAATTCAATACTTGCTCCTGTTCTGAACTATATCATCCTATTACCTTCTTTATGCCAATGAAGATGAGACATGATGATGATATACAAGGGAGATGGTCACGCAAGGATTCATCTCTTGTCATAGACTCAAAATCAAATGTAAGAAACAGACTATTAAGTCAATCTCGGTCCTTCTAACATTTAGCTTGGACAAGTTACTGGGAAAGGTTAAAGTAGGATACTAACTATGATCTATTATTCCATCTACAGTAAACCCAATGCTGTTTTCAATGGCAAACATCCAGCTGCATAGAACAGAGATGTAAGGGTGAGGGGACCTGCCCAAAATAAGGGAAAGACATACATGAGGATGATGCCTGTTCTGCTGCATTTCATTATGTAAACCATAAAGGGCTGTACCCACTTTCCTTATGGAAACAACCTAGAATTCACTATAGGAAATAAAAGAAATTAGGGTGATGGAAAGAATTCTTTTCTCTGAGATGATAAAAGAAATGCTAGCCTCTACTGGCACTGAATTTTTAAAATACTTTTCTGCTGTTGTAGCAGTAAAAAAATGTCAGTTAGCTAAACTACACGTTTTAACAATCCACAGTGAGCAAAGTAGAAGAACCGCAGTCCACACACCATCACAGCAGGGTGAATACTGAATGTAGGGACACTTAGACACCAAAATGGTGGCTTTAGCTCTAACCATCACCATGCTAGGCCAAAACAAAACTTACTTTCTTGACAGTTTTTGTATATTCAAAGATTTCTGGGAATGCAACCCAATTTTGTCACAATATACTCTAACAGAATGAAGCGAGATTCATCCTGCATGAATGCCATGTTATCATCTATAGACTGAATATTTAAATGAGGAATTGAAGTATTGGTTGGTTTGGCTGCCTCAGTGTATTGTAGTGTTGGCTGTCAGATTGTTTATGCTTTAATTGGAAGAAGATATGTCTGTCTGTTTCCATACATAAACGTTTCCTAACACACCTGCTTTGAGCTGTAGAGTAGTAAATAAATAATTAAGGTTATACATTAGGAAGTTTTCATCAATGATATAAGATCTATTAATAAGTGTATTGAGTTTATAAGAAAAGTTTTTTTATTGCATTCACTAATTTTAGGGATTGGTGAGAATTATAAACATTAAAGAGCAATTCTGAAAATACTGATGGATTTTATAGCCATCATCACCATTTTATGGTATTTGAGACAATTCACTAACTTCCCTTATGACTTGCTATTTTGCTTTAAATTCAAATTGAATTAAGAGATATTTTTTTAAATTTTTAGCTGATACGAGCACCCTTGAGAAAAAAGGCTGATGTGGCTATTCCTTTTACACCTTCACTGATATTTCCTGCCAGTATGAAGATGGCTTATGAAGAGAAACCAATAAGTCATCCCATAAGGAAAGCAGCAATGCAAACCAGAAAATGTTCTCCTTGTGTCTTACATGTGGGTAATAATGATAGCCAATGTTTTACAATTTGCTTTTAATTCATATTTTCCTAGTTGACCAACTATATAACATTTCTTAATCAAGAATAATGGGATATTTGGAAGCGGTTACTGTAATGGAATTATCTACTGTTTGCATCAAAATGCAGAAAATTCAAAGTAAAAGTTATTTGACTTCACCAGGACTCTAATCTGAGTCTCATGATTACTCCTGGCATTGTATTAACTTACAGTAATTCATCATAATATCTTGATCATTTAAAGGACATAGAAATTCAGTGTGGTGTAGGATGTATTGGTAGTTTGATTGGTTAAAGTATTCAGGAATCGAGGATTGCCAGTTCAAGCCCTAGCCAAGGTGAATGATTTTTAAACTCATTTTATGTTTCAAATTAGGAATTGATATGTTTTGATGAACATTCCTTTATCTAACGAATTATCTCTAGGGTTATCTAAAGAATCTAACGATCAGGGCTTGAAATTCTACTTTAGAATTTGATGTTTGGATAATGATGAAGATGCACCAATCAATGAAATGATGCCAAATATACTAATAAAACACTGCAAGGAATAGTACTTTGCACTTTTTTCATACATAAAAATAACTATATTATTTTAAATTAAGGTAAACCAGGAACAAATTTCAAGATTTCTCTTTTTGCCCAATCTCTTGCGTGCGCCATCTCCACTATGACAGAAAATTGAAATGCCACAAAAAATATGCAGAATACCAGTGAAAGTATGTGAAGTGCACAGGAATGTAATTTATTTGGCCTCCCTAAAGATCCCTATCCATTCTCCTTGATCCTGAGCCTTCTTCTACCATTGTGTAACTCTCATGATCTTCAAATCCTTTTCTAAATCCTGCATCCATTGCCTCCTTGGTCTTTCCCTTCTCTTTTTTCCCTCTATACTCCTAAGCACCAACTTCTTTGGCATTCTTTCCTCACTTATGCTCTTCACATAGCCTTGCCAAGCCAATTGTCTGAACTTCATTAGCCCGACTATGTCTTCCCCTTGGAGAATAATTTCTATTTCTCTATTAGTTCTTATTCACCAACTTTTCCACTTTCTCGCTGGTTCATAGATCCTCCTTGTGGCTTTTATTAAAAATAAGTGTAAATAATTCTCATTGGCTGCCGACAAAGTCCATGCTTCAGATCCATAGGTCACCACTGGTCTCAATCAAGTGTTTCATGGGACTTAGTTTTCAAGTCTATTGATAGGAGTACATCATATGGCACAGGAAAAGACAAGGGAAAGGGCCAAATCACTTGGAATGTTGCGGTAATGTTGAGGAGACTGAAATTAGAAAATATAAAGTGAGGGATGTAGATAGAAATACAGATATATAATGGGTGTGCAAGGTGAGGTGAAAGGATAGAGAAGATTATTGGAGAGAAATTTACAAGTAATATTTAGTGGAGGAGACAGAGAGTCACTTAGGGTAGTATTAGGATTGAACGAGAAGGTAAGAAGAAGCATTGTAAACATAGAGCAGGTGAGTCATGGAATATTAGTTAATAGTTATGAAGTAATATGTAGTGGAGAGAAAGATAGCCAGCGAGGGGTGGCAATAATATTAAACACAAAGGTAGAAAGAAATGTGGTAAGCATAGTGTAGAGTAAGTGATGGATATAATATTATTAATAACAGTAAAAGCTGATCCAACAAGGTTGGTCATTATTTAAGTCTACATTCCAACTAGTTGCCACTAAGGAGTAAAAAATAAACATAGTAATAAATAGAGATAATAACTGCAAGTGTTTCTGGAAGGAAATATGTGATAGTGATGGAGTATGCAATGTGAGAATGAGGTGGAGGACTACTGTTTGGGAATAATGAGTGACCATGGGGAGAAAGCAGTGCAGTTCTGCAGAAGAAAAGGTTAAACCTTCTTTAATGCTTAGTTTAATCACCAAAATAGATGCAGGCACTAGTTGAAAATTTCCTGAGGCTTGGAGAGATATCAATTAGACTGTATCTTGGTTAGGCACAGATTTAGTGAAAGCATAATTAATTCACTCTGTTTGCAAGAAGCTAATGTTAATTCAGATGATAATTTAATGCTAATGAAGCATAATTTCAGATTCAATTGGATAAAACAGGAAAGGAAGATAGGGAAATGGAAACTAGAAGTCTTAATGGAGATAAAAAGGAAGCAGAATCAGAAGGCAGTAGAAAATATTATTGATTTGGTTGAGAGAGAGAGAGGTAGTTACATAGAAGAAAAGTGGGAACATTACAAGAAAGAGTTATCAAAAGCAGCAAATGAGACAACAGGAATGGTTCATAGAAAAATGAGCGAATAACCATGGATCACTCATGAGATGATTAAGAAGATAGGTGATATAAGGATATAGAAAAATATAAACATAGAATAAAATAAATGGAAGTACAAGGAGATTAGCAACAAACTGAGGAGAGGAACTAATTGGGCAAAAGAAGTATGGTGGAGAATACAGAGTGAGAACATGGAGAGTCAACAAAGGAGGAGTGAAATGAGTAGTTTATTCAGAAAGGTGAATGATTTCATAGAAAGTGAGAAGTGAAATTCCTTTTATACTATTAAAGATACGGTAGAAGATGAATAATTGAACTGGGAAAGATTTGGATCAGATGGAAAGATACACAGAGGACCCAGTGATGTTCATTCCCAAGTGGTTTTGGTTTCCTACGTCCATAACAAATTATGTGAAACTTCACCACAGAATGACTGTTCTGTGATACACTGTACAGCAGAAAGATGACCAAAGTCATTTTTATTTTCTGTCAATATATCCAGGGAAGTATGGAGTTTGGCAGGTACAAGGGTGTACATTTTGGAAAAATGGCACCAAGGAATGCTTTTGTTGATCCCAGCAGTGAACCTGGCCCAGGAGATTATGATATCTTTGCATCCAATCTCTATATCCCAATCCCATACACTGGCAAGAGGTGGTGGAAACTTCTCTGTGGAAGAAGTTTGCATAAAAAGACATGCACTCCGGCTAAGAGTAGTCATCATGAAATCCCAGTGATTATACCAAGTCCTGAGAACCGAATACCAAATGGAGCAGTCTTTAAAGAAATTGAACTTCCAGATTCAGTTAGAGGGCAGCCAACTTCTCAGCGATACCTTGATATGTTGGTTCAGAATAGTTGGAAAGAGGTGAGAGGTTTTCAGTAGATATGTATTAATGACTCATAGTTATTTTCTGCTTTGATTTTTGTGGTTAATTCAAATATGCATGAGAATATGAAAGACGTCATTTTAATCAAACTAATGAATATTTACAAAGTTCATTTTATGGTAGTACACAGTAGTATTTCACAGTAGTAGCAGTGTGTATTTCACCTTATTAACTCCTTAGTTTTAAGTATTCACATTTCAAGCATGATAAAGTAGAACTGCATGAATAAAAAAGTTGTCTAACAGTAAATCAAAAATAAAAACAATGATTTATGGTTTTATATAGGAACTTTGTGTTAGTTTTAAAAATTGATATTGTTGATTCAGCCAGATATTTTCAGCAAAATTTTTAATGACATTTATATCTGTATAATATGCATCCATATCAAAATATTTTTGAGAATACTTTTTACAAATTAGTTATGGCTCATATTTACAGTTAGGAGTACCATCTGTATTGTATGCATCCACATAATTATAGAAGAGATCACTTTCCACTTTTTACCAAAAGGCTGACATGTCAAATGAATTTTTTCTCAAGTAAATCACAGAATTGTCTTCAAAGCCAAAATTACATTTGAACTGGGCAATATATTGAGAAAACACATCCATAATTAATCCTGATGTCATGAAAATATCCCAAAACTATGGGTAAAACGATTGCTTGCTTCATGTTAGTTCTGATCAATACACAAAACCCTTTAACCTTCCCTACCATTCTTTACCAAATTGTTTTCCTTTTGTATACTATATTTTGAGTGATTGGTGGAGACATTTCTGCATTTCTAATGAACTGATGCCATCTGAGTAAAGCTATCAAGAGACAATGCCTGATCTGTCTGGGTGGTGTACTGCATACTAGTCTGCTCAGAAGAAGTGCTTCCTTCTCTTCTCCTCTGTTAATATTGGTATCTAGATCAACATAATCTGCTACTCCAAGTTCTGTGCTTGTAACTTGCTCTACTGTGGGGACCAAGTTGTCCATCCCACCAGCATTGCCATAGTTTGATGAAGATGCCTTGGGGCTTTCGTGCTCAACCCTGTCACCCATCTGCACTCGGGTTTTGACCCCTTGCACTTTAAATTGTGTTCCTAAGAGACCTTCCATGGATGGGTGGAGTTGAGGTTTCTTCCTCTATCCCTTTTAGTCGCCTCTTCTGACAAATGGAGAATACTCCAGGTCTATTCTCCAGTTCCTCCTCGGTCCTGGTGAGGGTAGACAAAGTGATATATCACTACAGGAATGGTTACCTGTTTGAGTTGGGTCTTCAATGCACAAGCCTACCAAATCAATGCACCCTCAGCTGCCCTAAGCAGACTCTCAAACCCCTGACACTACCCACAAGATATAATGTGATGGGAACAATCAGCTTTTCCCAGTTAGTCCAACTCTTGCCTGGTTAGCGGAAATCCCCCTCGATACAAAAAACATAGCTCTTTGACATGAATTCCTGGTTTGTTCCACCAAATAGTAATATTAATGTTGTATACTAATAGGTGCCATAAAATCTTTATCAGCAGTTCATTTCTTCAAATTAGGATAAAGTGTTTGCACCAATCATTTTCTCCACTGCAAACTGGTCATTTAACTAGATAATGAATCATCCTGTACTTGCCTTGAAGTTTTTAATAATCAGATATCATCTCAAGTGCTTCAACGTGTATGCTCTCTCTTGAGATTGACATTCCACTGTTGTGCTTTTCTTGCAAAAACCTAAATTAGACCTCAACTTCAAAATCCTCTGACCCTGGAAATGCTCTCTGAAGGGAACTTTCCCATTTTAGCATTTCATGCCTTCACTCAATCACCCGAGTGACACCAGACAGTGAATAAATGTTTCACCAGCTGTTGCTGAACAAAATTTTAGATAGTTCATTTTTATTTCAAAGTGTCTAACTCTGTCTGAAACACAAAGAGTGTTCACAGTCTTAACAAGAGATACAAAACACTCTTGTCATTTATAGTGTGTATACTATAAAGCAGCTAACACATAATGCAGAGAAATTGAAACCATCTATTATTTGAGTGTGTGGTCGTAATTTTTGGCATCAATATATATATCAGGCAAGGAGAAATCATGCATCCCAATTGTCGCAATCAACTTACTTTTTACATTTTTTTGCCTGGTGGCAGTGAGCGCATTTTGCTGAACCCTTGAGGTACTTTTTTGCAATAAAACAAATATATAGTAGGTGTAAGCAGCTGATGCTGATGTGAGTTCTCATCAAACGTTATGTAGTTTTAAGTTTACTTTGGATATATATGCATAGTGATGTAATTTTCAGTCGGAGAATGCCTCTTTAAATCTGAGAGATATTTAATAAGTTAAATTGCAAAATTATGATTTTTATCTCTTGTACCTGGTGACCAGTTCTTAGTTTTACAACACATTAAATTAAATTTATGTCTCCCTGTTGTGCAAACCAATAAGAATTTTCCTGCACCAAATGCTTATAATGTGATGAAAGAAGGTCTTACGCCAAGGAAATTTGGTACTAAATTGAGGAGGGGGTGGAAAGTGGAGGTATCCGAAGAAGAAAAGTGGAAAAATAAGTTTGCACAGAGTGTCAGAAAGAGGTTGCATTTTAAAAGAAGAAATGTTGAGCATGTTATGGTCCAACCCTTCATATCAAAAACTCCAGTGAGTATTTCATCACATTTTGTCTGAAAATCAATATCAGTTTTTCTCTTTATATTTGGAGAAATGGCAACACAGCAAAATTTAAATGTAGAAACATAGCTGAATCAAATTGGTAATTCATCATTAGGACTCATTGAGGACAAAATCATTTAATGTGTAATTTTTTTGCCAATGATCATACATGTTCATCACGATTATTTGAATCTTAAGATATCTTTATGGCATCCCTACATTGCAAGTGCAAACTCTTGTACACAACTGTAGCTCTAACAACCAACAAAATTCTTACTTTGCTCTGTATTTTTTTATTAACCTTTTTCCCTTAATCCTTCTCTTATACAATACCCTCGTATTTATTTTCTTCCTCTCCTTGGTTCTGAGAAATTCATTTTGTCTCAAAGTAATCATTAAATGTGCAAATCAGGCTAGACCTCCTATGGCAAGTTACACTTGTAGTATGGGGAGCATAATTTAAAAAGTAGGCAATTGTGACCTAAAAACTTATTATTTTTCACTCTGTTGCTTGGTTAGGATACTCCATGGCAAATCAGCTTTCATTTGGTAGCTTATATGAAACTCATAGACTGTATCTTGAGTAAAGAGGCATGTACTTCTAAAATTTACTTTCTGGAGATGGATTTTTGTGTTAACAGATAATTAGTTGAATGACTTTTACATCCATTTTATGATGATGGTCCATTGTCTTCTTAAGCCTCTACAAGGGCCAGAAAATGTGGTGACTCTTCCTCATATTGCATTCTGGATGTCATTCTTCCTACTGCAATTTACAGTCCTTGTGTAGATCTTTAATTTCAGAATGTGCGCATTTATTACTATCATTATTTGCTATCTAATGGATAAGGGTTTACAATGGTTACCTGATCTGTCATCAGCTGAAATCTATTACATTTTTATAATTGCAGAACTATTTATGTGACCATTTTCTCATGCATATACTATAGAGCAACCTGCTCTGGAAAAGAGCAAAATTCTTACAGTTGAGGTCATCTTTTAGGTAAACAGTCTGGCAGTTTTGGTCAAAAGGGAGAGAGTTTTACATAGTGTGTTACCAATGACGTCAGTTTGGAATTAATATGGAAACCCAACAGCTTTATTGAATTTTCTGGGGTATCAATATTTCAGCCCATCTTAGTTTATATCTGTGATCGATTGTTATGTTCATGGGTGGTATAGTTAAAAGCTTTACATAAATCAAAAGATTACAGATGTCGCAAAAGCATAGACTTGTATAGAAATTGTCCTGGGATTCAGAAAGGTATCAGTTAGACTACATTATGATAAGTCCAAGACTTAGGAACAGAGTGATTAATTTTTAAAGTTTGCTCAGAGCAGATGCAGCCTCGGGCCAACATTTAGTAATAATGGAGTATAACATCTAATTCAAAAAGAAAAAAAGGGAAGATGGTTTAGGAAATGGAATGTAGAAGCCTTAACAACAAAGAAGGAGTATCAACAGGATGTAGAGAAAAATGTGAGTGAGGAAAGAGAGCTGGGCACTATAGAAGAAAATGGGAACATGAAAAAAGGGATATTGAAAGCCACAAACAAAATTATATGAGTGGTAATTAGGAAAAGGACAAGAAAACTATTGATTACAGATGAGATGATTATGCAGATAGATGAGAGAGGGGAAAGGAAGACTGTAAACACAGAGTTAGGAGAAAGGAAGTATAAAAAGTTCAATAATAAGCTAAGTTGGGACAAAAATATGTTGAACAAAGTGTGGTGGAAGATACAGCATGAGGATATGGAGAGTTGGCAGAGGAAAGGTGAGATAGGTGTTCTGCGGTGGAGGGTGAAAACACGTCAGAAGTAAAAAGGGAGATTCCACAAAAAAAATTCAAGATATTTCAGGAAAATTGTTCATTGAATGGGGAAAGCTTCAAGGGAATTAGAAGGAATATTTGGAGAAACTATATGGTGAAGATATTAGGCCAGCAAGCTTAGGCATAGAATGAGATTATGATACAAATGAGGATATCTTAGATCTATGCATACTTGATGTTGGGATGGAAAGGTTATTAAGGGAACTAAAATTAAATTAGGTCGTGGGGACAGATGAAATTCCTACAGAACTATCTAACATTTTAGGCAAACGTTAGGAGTTTTTATGGACTAATTCATACCAATTATTGGAAAGGAATTTGGCTTGATGAATAGGTGAAGGCTTAAATATCAGAGGACTAAAGAACAATTAGTTTGATTTTACACACAGCTAAAGTGGTGCTCAGGATCATCAAAAAGAGGATGGAGAGCAGGGCAAATCACCACTTCAGATAATCAGTTTAGGTTCAGTAAGAAACAAGGCATGCATGATACCATGGCATTAATGATGTCACTAATAGCAAGGAGCATATAATACAATCAGGATACATTTTTGTTAGATATTTAATAAGGTATTTGAAGGAACGATTTTGTTGGATGAATTAATACATTGGAGGGTTTGAAGACTTATCTGCCCCGTCTTAGTTATGCTGATGATCAAGTTTTAATTTTCCAGTCAGCCAAGGGGTTGCAAGCATGGATGAGTCCATTACAAATTCACTGTGATTAGAATGAGATGACAATAAATGTAAACACAATGAAGATTATATGGTTTTCCGAAAAGAGAAAGGGCAAATTAAATATCAAAATAGGAGTTCATGAACTATAGCAGGTGAAACAATTTATGCATCTTGGAAGCATTTTGGACCAATTTATTCAAAGTAGTAGCATTTGGCAAAGAGGCTTTCACAAGGAGGAGAGAATCGATGATAGGGACATTGAATAAGGATGCTAAGAAAATGCTCATCCAAACTTTGGTATGGAGCGTGGCATAAATAGGAGGCTATTGAAATGTGAATGTGGAGAAGTATGGAGAAAGTGAAGTGGAGAGAGAGGAAAACAAATGAGGAGGCACTTGGAGGTGGGGGAGGAGATGGGGTTGTTGAGAGAAATCATAAGGAGACAGGAAAAATGGATGAAAAGCATATTGATTGCATGTTGATATTGATTGATTGGATACTGTGATAGAGGGGAGAATGATAGGCAAAGAAGGAAGGGGCAGCAATAGGATAGGATTGGATACTGTGATAGAGGGGAGAATGATAGGCAAAGAAGGAAGGGGCAGCAATAGGATAGGGATGTAGGAAGGAATAAAGGGAGGGAGAAGAATGTGGAATTGAAAAGGGTTTGTAGTATTATTGGATATCATGTTGTGTTTTGTTAGGAGAGGCATGGTAATGTATTGCTATGCTATTGTACAGACTATTTCCATCTAGAACCTTCATTAACAGATAGAATACCAATTAAAATAATATTTTTAGACTCGAATAGGTAGGTCTATAGTTGTAAAATCATAACTAATATGGCTATTTTGTGAACACAGACATGTTTAGTGTTTTGGTATTAAAGGAAAATTATTTTAATCCAATGGTTCATTTAGAATACATCGAAGAAGTGATTTTATCATAATTTCTAGGTAAAACCATGACTATGAAAGGAAACTTTTCTTAGAATTTTATGTGCTTGTCTTGTTGCATACACAGTTTAGAAATCCTGATTGTGATATCTGATTCAGAGGAGGGGATTAAAAAAAATCATCCATATGTGTTCAGGTTAGATAAGATAAAATTCAAAGAAGATCCAGATGTGAATGTGAAATATTTGTTAAAATGAGCTATTTATAAGTGCTATATGATCAGAAATGAATTAGCAGTGAGAGTGCTGGGGTTGTCATCAACTCAATTATTTCGGCATATGATCAAGTTTTTGTTAGCCATTAAGTTGCCAATCATAGCTTAGAACACACCACAACCAGCATGTAAGGTATGGAATGAGAATCAATGATAAGAAAATGTATTTTATGTCTCTATAAATGTAAATGTTAATGTAATCATTAGAAATAATTGGCATAAGCTATAACAGATTGAAAAGTTCAGGTACCCAGGAAGTGCTTTTGATGAAGTTGATCAAGTATGAAGGACATAAGATGAAATATTGTGTTAGTGAAAGAAGTTTTCACAATTGAAAGGGAATTAGTGACAAGGATTGTGAGTTGAAATGTAGAGAAAGATCAGTGAAGACTTTGTTGTATAGTGTGAATTGGATTGACTAGGTAACTTGGTCTTTGAAGCATGAGGATGAACGTAGATTGAAGGCTATTGAGGGGTTGGAGTGGAGGGTAATGGAAAAAGTGTAAAACACAAAAAGGAATAGAGAGGTTCTAGGCATGTAATGGGAGTAGAGACAGTCGCCAGGAGAAATTGAAAGGGAGGAAAAATGGATTTAGGCAATACTGAGTGGCAGTTGGATATTGAAGACTGAGTTAGAGTGGAGAATGATGGGTAAGTGACAAAAATGGCAAGAAAGCATTGGCGTGTAGAATGGAATAGAGGGAGGCAGGCAGTGTGCAGATTTGAAGAATATTTTTTTCGTATTGCAGCATGTTAGTGTACTAAGTGTCTTGTTTGGTGGGACTTGAAAAGGGTAGCAGTGCTCAGTCCCTGTATCTATAATAAGCCTTTCATGACCAGAAGACAATGCAATAATAAGCATCCCAACTCCTGCGCTGGTGCTATGAGAAGGGCTCTCCAAGCAATGTATTTCATCTATCTGATGATGTGATATCTACCTGATGATGTTTAAGTGTGGACCTCTGGGTACCTTTTGTTCAGAGTAGGCGACAGGGATGAAGCCAGGTTTCTATCCACCCTTCCCCCATTACCTGAGAATCCAGCGTTAACCAAAATGCCCCCCTCTCCCTAATGGTGCATGTGACCTCAGCTATTGGTGAGATTGCATGATAATTCCTGCTATAACAAGGCTATGATTAATTTTTCCAAATTTTCTATACATATATGAATCATTAAATCATGAACTTATTTATCCCATAAAAAGAGATAATAACACTATTTACAATGGAATACATGAATACACAATTGTCATTATATTTATTTCTATAATAATAATAATAGAGCAGTGTCTGTTTGAATTCCCTGGTTCATTTCTTTTTAACTGCTGGACAGCATAGTATAGTTAATTTCACCAGGAGAGACAATATTTGAAGAATTTTGTTTATAACTACTGGCAGTGGCTCAGATGGAAAATGAATAATAAAATATTGGGAGAATGGATAATAAGATTTTTGGAAAAGCTGTTTACATACAGTAAAGTCTTGATTATCCATGTGTGGATTATCCATCCTATTCACTTCAAAATTTTAATAAAATAATAATCACAAAGATAGTTAAATGCTTTTGAAATTCGATACATTTTCAAGAATACAAGTTGAAAATACTTGTGCTTTCTTAAAAGTTTTTAATTTCACAAAATCAAAAGTAGTTAATCATAATTTATGTTTTAATGTTAACATTTTTGTATAATCCGTACTTTCCCATTATATTAATTTGCCCTGAGAATTCCATTTTTTCATTAAAGTCAAAGAAATACATAGTTTTAGTATGTGACAAATAATTCATTAACTATCTACACTGCTTTATTTTAATCGGTATCACATAGCAAGATCATAGGTCTGTGTTCTAATAAAGCTATAGTTTCAGCCAAATAAAAATGGCTGAACAACTGATAAAATGCTAAATGCCACTTTGCTAAAAAATGCTAATTTCAAGGAATGGAAAAGGAGAGTCTCCATTTATATCTGTTTATATCATGGCCATATTTTTCACACGATTTGGTTAGCCTCGTTTGTTGATTATCCGCTCTTCATCATGCATGGATTAAGTTCATTGTGTGCATGTCATAATTGTATTCTTAAAATTCTGTAACCTTTTTATTGTGTTACTACTTTCTTCAAGTGACTCCTTGTTTTTCATCAGAGATTTAAAACTGAGGAGACTGGACCTGGCCCTAGTGATTATGATGGATGTGTTTCTTCCTTTGATGCAGATTCTGGAGGATATCCAACTGGTGTGGCATTCTTGCGGCGTGTCGCTAGATTTGAAAATCCCAGAGTGTTACATACTCCAGGTCAGTTCTCATGTTTCGAAAACAAATATTTTAATGAAGATATCCTTTTAGTTAAGTTTTCTATTTAAATGGGTGACATTAGACAAAATTTATTTCTTGTTTCTAGCAATTCATAATATTTGACATGGAATCCTGCTTGAATATAAATAATGACTTAGTAGTGTCAGTAAATTAGGCTAAATGAACATTTTCTGGTGAAAATTTAGTATATTATTCATATGATTTGGCATAAATATCAAATATAATAATAATATTTTTATTGCCCACTGATCATGCATACCATGTAGGTATAGGTCTTGTCAAATGCATCTGTAAAAAATGTAGGTACATTTTAACTCTATGCAATTGCTTAAAAAAGAGCAATGCATTAATGTTTGTATTGTAAACATAATATTCTATAATTGCTTCCATTCAAAATTCATTAAATGAATAATAACGCTTCATTAGGAAGAGGTTCTGGCATGTCGACTTGAAACTTAATAATTTGTCACTTGTTTCCAATGAGTGTGGTAATGCGCTATAAATTCTGACTCCCAATGTCATTGGGCGTTTCTTTGAAATTGCTGAGTGATGTTAACTTGTGTGGATGTGGTGATGATTTCTTGTTGAATATGAGTTTCATCGAGCATGAGAAATCAGCAAGATAGAGATGAATATCATTTTTGATAAAGATAGACATGGAAAATATAGACATGGATGGAATGGTGAGAACATTTTAAAATTGTACACATACTCCTGCATGATGTTCTATAAGAAACAGAAAAAAGCATCTGATAACTTTTCCTTTGAACCAAGGAAACTTTGTGTGACATGCACACTAATGATCCCCAGAACACTATTCCATATGATGCCCTGGAGAAAAAATTAGAATAATATAAGAGTATAAAATCCTACGTACTCAAGCCTAAAGTACTTAGGATTCTACATAGTATTCTCGCCTTGCAGATTTGTGAATAATGGAGCCTAAATATTTTGAGTGTTTTACCTCCTGTGTTCCTTGCGGAAGATTTCAATCTTTTCTATTCCCCCTATCTCCAGATATTCAATTTTCACCATTTTCTCTTGACATTTTATCTTCAAATACTTCCTAATACTTTAATATTATAAAATTAGCATCTCACCAGCTTTGAGTAATCAACACGTAGTCATCTGCAAACAGTGGAGAGTATATTGATGCATGCCTAAACGGAATGCCCACACCTCCAAAGCATCAATTCCACTGCTCCAAAACATTCTGCACATATACATATTTTAAAAAGGATGACTGACATCTCACAGTCTTGTCCATGTCCTGTTCTGCACAGAGCATACAGCTTCTTTCCTATCTTAACTCTGAAGTTTGAGACTGCTTCTCTACACATTTAATTGGTGATATAATTTGAGATCCAATGCCATTCTATTCCTTACCTTCCCAAATACGACTTAAAGACTGTTAGTTAAAGTATCATATGTCTCTTCAGGATTTAGAAATATCAAAAGAATTTGCTGACGCTTAGCATGTACTTCTCACTTATTTGTCTTAGGCTAAAAATATATTCATACAGGATCATCACAGAGTAAATCCTGTCAGATCTTCCCTGTGATCTCTCAGATGATCTTGTATTCCAACCTTTTTTTCTATAATTCTGGTAAGAATTCTACTGATGGATGCCATTGCACTAATCCTCCTATAAATAGTTCTTTCTAACTTACATGTATGAATAGGTGATATATAAGTTAAACGCCATTCTTCTGTTAATTTGTCTCCATTAATATGGTTGAACATTTTAAAGAGAAGAGGCAGAGAATCAACTTTGTGGGTTCATATATTCATAATTCCATCACAACTCCTCCTGACCACTTTTCATTCCTTAATAAAGCAAAAGGGAACGTACTACGGCCGAATGAATGTAATGAATACAAATTACCCAAAGCCGTACTCTTGGGGGCACTAGTTAGGGGACACGGGGGAGGGTGCAAAGAATAAGGATAACAAAACTGCACACACTCTCTCACTCCGGTATTTGCACTGCAAATACCGGAGTGAAGGAGTGCGTGTGGTTTTGTTTGCCTTGTCTGAGTGTGTGGTCCCTGGCGAGGGGTTTTTCCCCCGTAAACCCTGAGTGCGTGTGTGTTTGTGACTTGCAACGGTCAATTTGCACTGCAAATACCGGAGTGAGAGAGTGTGTGCAGTTTTGTTATCCTTATTCTTTGCACCCTCCCCCGTGTCCCCTAACTAGTGCCCCCAAGAGTACGGCTTTGGGTAATTTGTATTCATTGTTTTCATTCCTTGCCTAATATAGTGCCCATTTCACTTCTCCCTCTAAAATGGGTTGCATGCACTGGGCTCCATCACTATCCCGACAGTTTCCTTTTAATCAGTTCTGTCTTTTCTCAACTAACTTTCTCCTGTTCCCATTGCACCATTGTCACAGGTTGTGGAGCTGGTGCAGGATTGTTTGTCATTTTTATTTTTCTTAACATCCTCCAGGAATCTGCAGCTCTATACCCCAGCAAATGGCCTATTTCCCTGCATTTTGAATTAAGTAATTTGACCTCTTGATTGCATGCCTTGTACCTATTCAAACATTCAGTATACCTCGAGTGCAGCCGTATCTGGTGCAGTTTCATCTTTTCTTCAGTGGCATTGTAATCATCCATTCCATCCTTCCTTTATTTCTCCTCTCCCATTCTAAAGTTTCTTCAATTTCTTCCACAATCGAATACTTCAGCATTCCAATCCTCATTGACCTCAAACAATCTTCGCTTGAGTTGAATTGTCTTAAATATTTTACACTTTTCCTGTAACTGATGTCCTACATATTTTCAAACATTGTTAATTATGGTTTCATCACGTTACTTCTTTTCATTATATTGTATTTTTGCCTTAACTTGAAAAGCTATTTCTGAAAAAATTAGATAATGATCCGATCAATATTCTATTCCTCTCTTCATTTTCTTATCATGCACTTTGATTAAATGCTCTTTTCATACAATTACATAGTGTATAATTGGTTTAAGGTTTCCTCAATGGATGAACCCAGGTCAATTTATGAATTTCTTTATGCTGAAATTTTGTATTCATATGAGCACATTCCTGACACTTTCAGAAGTGGGGCAGTCTTCTCCCATTCATTTTTTCTTTATCTTCACCCCATGGACCCACAACTTTGTCATTTATCCTCCCTCCAACCCTTCCTTGAAAACCCATATCCATCTAGTCAGTCGATTTTATTTATTTATTTAGCCTTAGTCCGAAAACAGCATGTTTTGGCCTTTTACATCAGACGAACAGTGAAAACAATGGAGATGATTACAAACACCCAATATCTAGGGTGGAGGAAAACCCATCCAGGCGGGAATCGAACCCGTGACCCTTGGATTGACAGACGAGGAGGTTATCCTGCCGCCACCAAGGCTGGCCAAGTCATAGGCATAGTCAGAGGCCGGTAGAGTAATCTATCACTTCTCCTAGGTCCTCATAAAATTCTCCCTTCTTCTCGGCTGGGGCCTTTTCGTTTAAGCCATACATCACCCCTATTTATTCCAATTTCATTCAGTGAACCTGCATTGTGATTATTATAATCCTATCAGTGAAAATTCCACTTAATCATTACTTGTTTCCACTTCTTTTCTGCAAGATCAGCTATCCCAGATTTTGCTCTCTGTTTCTTCAACTCGGCTCCAAAAATGAACACAAGTACATCCCCAATCAACTCCTGACCTACACCCTTCTTTTCATTTTTGTCAATACCTGGACATTCACTCCTAATAGTTACATGCCCTTTATGCTTTCCTCAATTTTCCCACGCAGCCCCCAATCTCCATTAATTCCATCTTCCATTAATCAATGTCCATTTGTGTAATCACTCAAGGTGTTGGTTGATCCATCTGGATTTATTTTCTTTGGGATATTTTGCAAAATTACTGCTTCTGGGGTGAAGTGCAGGCTTCCTGGTAAAGCACTACCCTAGAAGTCAATGATTTTATTTCCAGGTTTTCTCCCATTGAGTTTACCATGCCTTTTAGATTATCCCCCACCCTGTGGTGTGGGACACACTTCATCTTGCTCCTCTGTCAAGTCCATTCCGTGTTGGGAGGCCATACTGGACATAACCTCAGGCCTTAATAGAGCATGCAAACTCTCCCCCCACCCCGACTCTGAAAGTGCCTTCAATAAGTAAGTGACTTGGAAGTGACATAAGAAATATACGAATGTAAATAAAAATAGCAATCGATCCATAAAAGACCAGCTTTAATAAACCATTGCAGTATAAAGAATATTTAAAGTGTATATATTTCTCACCCCCTCCCATGGACTACAACCTTGACGTGGTGGAAGGGCTTGTGCATTCCAATAACCCCTAGAGCTGTGCTGGCGGGAGTAATAATGATTGCTCCTGGCAGGGTCACCCATGCCAGATAGGTCGATGGTTAGGAGCCAGACGAAAGGTAGTCCACTCAACGTCTGTTCCTCAGTGAGGTGGCTGCAAAGGCATCTGACCCCAGGGGGGCGGCCATTGAGTGATGGTGTCACATTAAAAACACCATTTAGGGAGGCAACAGGAAACCACCACAATTATTATTCTCAAGAAAATAATGATGGACAACATAGAGAAATTGAGTCCTGATATCAAAGCCGCAAAAGACACTATAGAAACCGTTAATGGGAAAAGGATAAGGAAACCATGGGTCACAGATGAGATAATGGCAAAGATGAATGAGAGAAGAAGATGGAAGAATGTAATCCCAGAGTTAGACAAAATGAAGTACAAAGAGTTAAACAATAAATTGAGAAGGGCCACAAATAAAGCAGAAGAAGCATGGTGGAAAACACAATGCGAGGATATGGAAAGTTTAAGAAGAAGGGTGAAATTGGTGTGCTATACAGCAAGGTTAAGTTATAATCGGGAAGTAAGAAGGCAAGATCTGTGCTAACAGTTAAAAGATAAGTGGGGTAAGATAATGGTTGAACCAGAAAAAATCCAAGAGAGATGGAAGGAATATATAGAAACACTGTATGGTAGAGAACTTAGACCAACATGGTTAGACATAGAAAAGGAACATGACCTAGAAAAAGATAGCTAAGGTCCAGGCATACGTGACGATGACATAGAAAGGGCGTTAAGGGAGATGAAACCAAATAAGGCCATGGGGGTAGACAACATTCCTGTGGAACTATTGAAATGTCTAGGAAAATGTGGGAAGAAGACTCTATATAAACTGATTCGTAGTATCTATGAGGAAGGAATCTGGCTGGAAGACTTTGTGAGATCAGTGTTAGTTCCTATTCCAAAAAAAGTAAAGGCTAAATCATGTGAGGATTACAGAACAATAAGCTTAATATCCCTCGCAGCTAAAGTTATTCTCAGGATCATCAAGAAAAGGATAGAGAGTAGGACAAATGATTACTTAGGGGATGATCACTTTGGGTTTAGGAAGGAGAGAGGTATGCATGATGCCATTGCAGTATGAGATCACTAATTGAGAGGAATACAGAATACAATCAGGACATATTTGCCTGTTTTGTAGATTTCGAAAAAGCTTTGATAGTGTGAATTGGGAAAAACTAATGGGTTTATTGCAGAAAATCGGAATGGATTGGAGGGACAGGAGACTTATCAGCTACCTGTACATGTCTCAGTCTGCTCAGGTGCGAGTGGGGAACAGAGAGTCCGGATGGGCAATGTTAGGAAGAGGTGTAAGGCAGGGTTGCCCATTGTCACCGGTACTGTTCAACGTATATGTAGAGGAAATGATTAAAGAGGCATGGGAAGAACTGGAGGTAGGAATGAAAGTCGGAGGGTAATTCATAAAATCAATTTGGTTTGCTGATGACCAACCAATAGTTGCTCAATCAGCCAAGGAGTTGCAAGCATTGTTGAGTGAATTGGAGGTTCAATGCAATAGATATGGGTAGAGAATCAATATTAATAAAACAAAGATTATGTGATTTTCCAGAAAGAAGAAGGCTATGCTAAACATTAAAATAGGACGGGAAAAAATAGAGCAAGTAAAACAGTTTATGTATCTTGGAAGTGTGTTGGATCAACACGGTCAAAGTTGTAGGGACGTAAGGGGAAGAAATGCACTAGGCAAGGAGGCTTTCGCAAGGAGGAGGGAGTTGATGACGGGGACGTTGAGTAGTGATGTTAAGACAAGACTCGTAAAAACTCTGATATTAAACGTAGCTATGTACGGTGCGGAAACGTGGTGACTGAAGCAGGAGGATAGACGTAGATTGGAGGCTTTTGAAATGTGGGAGTAGAGAAGAATTGAGAAGGTGAAATGGACCGAAAGGGAAACAAATGAGGAAGTACTGGTAATGGTGGGTGAGGAGAGGGGTTTGTTGAGAGAAATCCTATGGAGGCAGGAGAAATGGATGAACGGCGTATTGAGCGGCAGTGGAATGTTGAAGAAGGTAATAGAGGAGAGAATGTTGGGCAAGCGAGGTAAGGGCAGGAACAGGATAGGGATGTTGGATGGGATGAAGGGAGGAAAGAAGTACACAGAGATGAAGAGGGACCTGATGTAGAGCAGGTTGCTAGATTGGGTTTTGTTTGGAGTTACAAAACATTTATTTGATAAGTTGTGACCATCCAAAAACCTACCTTAACTGGTAGATTACCTAATAATAATGTTTCTGGCCAAAATAACTTTTCTTATCAGCTTAGCATATTCCTTTAAAAATTGAGGAATTATGAATTTTCGGAGCAGAGATTTAAAACCCTTTTCATTTCAAGTATTATTCGTTTATAGTCCAACCCCTGAGTTTTCATCCAAAATTTTGGCCTTAAAAACTCAAAGTATGTACTAGTGTGTATGGCAGATGCAGAGAAATTATTAAATTAATCTTCAAATACTGAACTATCTCACGTTGGAAGTCTAGATCCGACATTTTCATTTCCGATTCAGAGCTCTTATCATACACAATTTATTATGCTTAACTTAACTTACTATCATACATCTCTGGAATTGCATTGCTGTCAATTTGGGTGCTCTTCCTCTCTCTAAACAATATAGTTAATGATTGAGTATGATCAATGAAAAATATCCAAAATACCCAAATTGGTGTAGCTGTTATAAGTTCATACATTATCCCCAAAGCTTCTGTTTTTATCTGGGCAAAGTGCCTCACTGTTTCTGTTAAAATTTTGATAGTAAAATAAACTCCTCGAGTGTTCCTTACTATCAATAAATATGTGATAATACAACCCTTCAGAATGATGTGTCACAAGTCATTCTCAAGAGTGATTTAAGGTCATGCTCTGTAAACAGTTTCCTGAAGAACAACCATGTTTGAAATTAAGATATATGGCATTTCTATCAATAACCTACCCCAACACTACAACCCCTGCCTTCTCAATCTATCCATATACCCAGCATTGATTTCTGACTACTTTCAAGGTTATGAAACATTGTTCTTAAGAGGATAGTGCTTTCCTTTCTTTTCTTTCTCTTTCTCCGTCTTTATTCAAATATATTCTTAAAACGTTTGCGGTAATATATATATATTTTTCAATAGGTCCAGGGGAATACCAGAAGATGGGTATGGTTGATGAACTTATGAAACGCCTCATGCCTCGTCATTGTCTGTCGATTCGAGATCCTCCAAAGAATCTGGGATTTGGGAGTTCAGGTCGACGAGCAATGGAGTTGGTGCCAAAATGCTCCAGGGACCTGCCAGGACCAAGCGACTATGATCCCGTGGTGAGTGTTCATACTGATCTTACACTTTTTATTCTATTGTCATCATCAAACCTCGCAAGTCACTCCAAGGTAGGATCCATAGCTAGGATCATTTGAATACCAGTCTTTATAATGTGATTCTCAGGAAACATGTTGTCTTTATATAGTGGTTGTGAACACCAACTACTACAAGTGAAACAGCAGAAGTGAATAATCTTTTTCAGTGATAAGTTTTGAGTTACTAATGCTTGATTTATTGTGGCAGTGAATTTAGTGAGGGAAGAATGAATTTGATGCCACCACTAGAGTAGCCTCCTGTTCTTAAATTGCCCTTGTAGTCCGACGTGACAATATAGTGTGTGGGGCTCTAATGGTCCCTATGTGTCATAGTGAACTTGAGGACTTTGTTCTTTTTCAAAATCCTTAGCTTTGCTTTATCTCTTTGTATCTGCGCATAGCAGTTAACTCCCAACTCAGTTTTTTCTAATTCTTGGGATTTTTTTTGTCAGCAGCAGTTTTCGAATGTCAGCAGAAATTTGCCAGCTGCAATTTCTTAATCATTAATCTCATCCAAGCTCCATAAAATAATAATTCAAGGGCATGCCACTAGGAGCCAGATTCTCAAAGTTACCAGCACTTCTAATATGTTTTTATGTGCTTATAGTTTGGTCCCTCAAGGGACTGCTGGTACTAAAAATGGTGCACTGTACTTACTATTCATGGGAGTGTCTCCCTTTGCAGTGAACAAATATGCAAGTTTTGAATTATATTTAAGATAGAATTCAGAAGATTTTAAAATGGTGTATATTAATTTTAGAAGCCTTATCTCCTCCCGTAGAGAATCAATGTAGACTACCATTTTGGGTAAATATTAATGGGATTAATAACTATGCAGTTTTAGAATAATGATGACATATATTATTAAAATTTAGAACATTTCTTTGATTTTTGAAAATATGTAGGTTCCTTGATCTTTATATCAATGATCCAGGATTTACATATTTTTTTACAAATTTTCAAAGGAAAGTTGTTTTACATTTAGGAAATTTGATTTCTTATTTTATTTTCATCTATCAGTCTGCCTGACAGAATAATAGGCATCATGAATGATTAATCATTTATATGGTACTACACAACTGCACCGAAAGTTTTCGGTATTGATTTATACATGTTTGCATATAATATATATGATTGCAAGAGAGGGGCAGTGAATATTTGTACCCAGTTAGGGTGAACTGGTGCAATTAAAAATCCTTTTCCCTCCCCTTCATCCCAGCCATATATGGTTTTAACAGTGCCTCCAAGTGCTGAACTTGTTCTGAGTTACTGAATTTGATGTTGCCTATTGAATAGAAGATTTGTATTTGTAGAGATTGTGAGGAGGAATGGTAGCGTGGATAAGGAGAGAAAGGCACAGGATAGGGAACTGTGGTGGCGCCTTTATAATCTGTCTAGAAGAATAGCAATAATGGTGAATATTTATGCATATTTTTTCTTGAAAATGAATTCAAATACCATGCCTGACTACCACCACCACCACCTCTTGCTTACAACCCCTCATGTTAAAGCATTATAACGTAAGGAAATGACCCTTTTTTTAATAACTTTTAAATGTTGTTTAGGAAAGTATTTATAATGTGAGAGGTCTTTATTAATTAGTAACTGAAATTACAGCCAAATATAATTGTAACAATTGCTGGCAGGGAGATAGAAATATATGAAGGGTTATCAATGGAAAAAATCGAAATGGTAGGATGACATTAAAATTCAATTAGGCGAGTTAAAAAAAAGTGCACTGCCCGGGAATCGAACCCGGGTCGCAAGAATGGGAATCTTGCATGATACCACTACACCAGCAGTGCTACAAAATATCAGGGGGATTTTATTTCCATATATCTACAGAATTCCATTAAAACATTTTCGATGATCCTACCCATCGTAAGTTAATTTTTTTTAAAGTTAAATAAAGCAATAGTATTGTTTTTGATTACCCCTTAATGCAATGACTTTGATAATTTTAAGTCTCCGGTAGAAGTTGGTGCACTGTAATGTTACATACAATATATCTGTAATATTTCCGGAGAAATTTAAAGCGTTATTTTATTTAAATTGTTCATCATCATTTTTCGTAACTTCTAGACTAAATATTACACATGCTATACAATTGAGATGTAATTTCAAATTAATTTGATTAACTGGACGATGATATCAGTAATTATGAAATGCTTTAGTGCAATAGTTTTGTAAAAGTGCTTGTTTTGTACTAGTCCAAAATATTTTTGATTTTAGTGTGCACTTACATCAGCTTTTCAGTTGAAATAACGAATCAATAATCGCATACGTGGGTCAATATTCTCTCTGTACTAACCGGCAATTAATCATATTTTCTGGCCAGAGTTAAGAAACTGTGTGCTCAAAGTTTACACAAATTTTTCTCTAAATAATTTTTACTTTATTTTTTATAACCAATTTTTTTAAATGTTTCCGTTAGCTCCCTATAGATGACCACAGGATGTGCCGGTTGTTACTGCCACCTTCCGTCATTATTGATAACTATGTACTACGCACTGGCAATTTTTTGGAATTAGCTGACTTTGATTCTTCCTTCTTCTGACTCAAGGTAGATTGTGTCTGTTTTCGGAGTTGTAAATTTTGAAACATAAACAAATTATTAAAATATAAACCACGTCGCCATTAGACCAGTCTGATCACTGATCACTCATATAATGCACATACGTACATGCATACACACACAAGGAGAACATAAATGACACAAAATGCTGTTGTTACATACAAAAAGAATCAAGGTGCTCCATAAGTGTCAGTTTGGGAAATATAAAACTTTAAAAAATGACTCCGATTGAATAATAAACGGAATGAATGGAGGAAGGAAGTGCACAGAGATGAAGAGGGACTTGCTGTAGAGTAAGATGTTCAGTTGTGTTTTGTTAGGGGAAGCAAAATATTTATTTTGAGATGTGTCCTTCCAAAACCTACGTTAACTGGTAGATTACCTAGTAATAAAACACAATTGAATAATAAATTAGTGAAAGTTAAACAATATTTAATTGTGTAAATTTTGCATTTGGATCATAAATCTCAGCGTGTGAAATTCGCAACGATTTTTAAACGATACTCTTTTTAAGAACATAACTCAGACGATTAGTCCTGCGAGCAGTTAATCTGAAGGTTTCGGGACTGTTGAAGTGTTTCCCTGGGCATGGGATTCAATTACCTTTGCTTCAAATGGGTTTTCATTCAGTTTTCCTTGCATAAGTAATCATATGTATGTCATGGTATATTTTTTCTAATTAGTGGCAGTGAGTTAGGGGGGCAACAGGCAAGCTAGGAAATCTGATTCTGAGGAAGAACTCGGAGGGAGTGGGATGTTCGGTCCCGAGAACCTAATTTTATTCTCTAACAGCAGGGTTGTATATTACTCTGGCAGTAATTACTCTCGGAAATTTCAGAGAGTGTTCACAAAGAAAATGAATCAGTCTATATCAGACTCCATCATTTTTCACCGGTGCAAAGTTTTGTGTCAAAAGTTCGAGTATGGACGTGAGCTCGTTGCGTTGACTAGTCCTCACTCCAAAGGTTTCCTTGGCTCGAATCCCATCATCCGTCGGATGCAAAGGCCATTCCGTATACGTACCTTCCGAATTTCCTGTGCATGGCTTGGGATAAATTCTATTTTCAGCACATTTGTGAATTGCATGGGTAAACAAATTGACAATTGCGTTCAGGAGGACGCAATTTGTATTAATTTTGCATGAAATCACTTACTCGTATGTTCTCCCCCAAGGTTCAAAGCATTCGAGGTTTCGAAATATTTCTGCTTCAAATATTTTTTCACGAGCAATGATGTGAATTCTTGTAATTTACACCTAAGTATAACACAACGCTGTTCACTTTTTTTGTTATCGGTTTTGAAAAATCCCTCGGTAATTGGAAGATTCGATTTATTCCATGCGCATTTTCCGTGACCATTTGCAACATATCGTTTATAAATGTGCAAAGAAGAAAATAAGATTAAGAAAAATCTCATCTCATTGCCGAGACTGTGTTCAGAATATCGAGAAACTCGTTTGTCAAACCTTGTTATGATAAACTTGGTGGCGTGTTCAGGGTATTGGAGGAGCTGGGCTGGGAGTCACTCACGGGGCGAGGGTTGCATTGGTGATCGGGTCTCTTGCGTTGTTTGGAAGGATATCTCCTTGCAACCCCTTGGCTTGGCAACTAATGCTTGGTCATCAGCAAACCTAACCCATTTTACCAATTCCCCTCCGGCTTTCATTCCTACCTCCAGTTCTTCCCATGCCTCTTTAATCATTTCCTCCACATATACGTTGAACAGTACCGGTGACAATGGGCAACCCTGCCTTACACCTCTTCCTAACACTGCCCATCCGGACTCTCCGTTCCCCACTCGCACCTGAGCAGTCTGAGACATGTACAGGTTGCGGATAAGTCTCCTGTCCCTCCAATCCATTCCTATTTTCTGCACTACACGCATTAATTTTCCCAATTCACTCTATCAAACGCTTTTTCGAAATCTACAAAACAGGCAAATATGTCCTGATTCTAATCATTTAGTAATCATTTGACCTCCTCTAAATCCTTTTGTTGATGATCTTGAGAACCACTTTGGTGCGTGGGCAATCAAACTTATTGTTCTGTAGTCCTCATATGTAGCTGTCTAGGGATTGGAATAGCTTAGTTTATTGAGGACGGTGGATATTTTTTTGTACATGTCGATTTCGCTGAAATTTGGCAAAATTTCTCTCGGAGACCTTGGATGCATGCACATTCATGATAAAAAGGGAAATAACCTAATTCGTTTCTTTAGTAATTCAAGGATTTTCGAAATTTTTGCCATCGTAGGCATATAGTGGTTGCGCTATTTTATGCTTAAATGTCAATATTTTTTCTATATTGTTTTACCAATTGATCATTGTGATTTTGTTTTATAAAATATTTTATGAATCAGATGTATATTATTTTATATGTATAACATTTTCATATCGAATTGGTGCCCATTTCCGGCGTTCATTTTTTGAATTAACTCCCTTAAAATGAAATTCTAAGGTTATCTTTAAATTTCAAGCGGGTCCGAATTTTGAAAAATGCAACATTGAAATGAATAATTTCTGATCTCTATACATTATGAAGCAAATGATATTCCGCAGGTTTATGTGTAGATGCTGACATGAAACAAGTTTATCAGGTCCCTGAGGTGCAAATATCAAATTATTGAATTTATCGGTAATCGTTGTCACAAAGGTAGCACTCCAGTTAGTTGCCTTAAAGACTTTCACAGTTGTACATCACGTCCAACGGACGCCGTCCCGCGCGTGAAGCCATCTGTTTTCGGAACTCTTTTTTAGAGGTCCGCATAGCAGTCCCAAAAATCCATGATTTGAACCATGACTCTCTCATAATTGTGAGTAGAAGGCCACTTTCTCAATGAGATTGAGTAACCAAACACATATGCGAATATATTTCGGCAACATGGTTTTCAGAGGTGATGTGAATTTGCACTTTGTCGACATGTGTGAATCTCTGATCTGATTTTAAGTCGATGACGTTAGGGTCACAAATTGAGAGAAACAGCGGGATATTGCTGAAAAATATTTGTCTCTAGGTTTTGAACCCGGGCCCCATCGGTGGGAAGCTTTTACGTTAGCCACCGCACCATTCAGATCCCCTCTTTCAGTCTCTGCCGAGCTTTATGACAGAAGATCGCAATCGTGGTTTTTCCGAACGTTATGGAAAGAAGTCGAAGGATTGATTGATCCGAGGTAATTGTTATCGAGAACGTTTAATGTCGATGTCACACTGCTTTGGAGCAGAGAGGTGGACTTAAGAGTGAACGCCTGGATAGTAAAGCATCATGTCCTGTGAAGGTAGAGGGAATGAGGAGGGGAGCCATGACATTCAAGTTAGAAAGGAAAACAAATGAAGATATTAGACAATTAATGTGCATGAAATAATCAGTGGCATGGAGAATCCAAAGGGGAGCTCTCAAAATATATATGGCCGTGGTCGAAGAAAGGACGGGGAGATGGTCAAGAACTCTGTTCTAATGAGCACCACCGGGAACAAGGAAATGTGGACTGTCTTGGGAAATATGGAGATCAGAAAGAGTCTAAATTATGTCAGATTGAGGCTTAGAAAAGGAAGAATCCATCGAGTGGAGGATGTAAATACAGAGTAACCACTGCAAAGTGGAAAGGCTCTGGAAAGTAACCACATAAAAGTAAATTAACTACGGATCTTTTAAATAGATGTGCAGCGTGTTCAGACGAATGCAGAAATCTCGGTTGAGACATTGAGAACAAGAGCTTCCAATTCGGGTGTACACACATAATAACTGATATTGATAGCGCTTAATTGCTGGAATAACTACGGCGTTTTGAGGAGTCTCTGTTTGAGGATGGAGAAAAAGGAATCCCGTAAGAATAACTCGAGAATAACACCAACTTTTAATCTCAATTTCCTCCGTGGAATAACTGATGCACTCGCTGGTAAACTAATGCGGAAGAAACCCGTCCCAAATTCTGCTCTCTCGATATAATGGAATATCATACCCATTGTTTTGGCGAGCCAAATTCAATTAACGGCGCCGCTTCGCTTTTGGGAATAAATTTTGGCGCGTAATAACTCTCACGGAGTCCACGGCAGTCGGGGATGGAAACGCAGATGTACACAATTGATAATGCCGAGACACATTAAGGTAATTAAAAACTTGGCCGTATTTCACGCGAGCAGAAATCCTCTCCACCGGATAAGTTCCATGCGATGCAGACGGACGGTGCCGGGATGAGGGTGCGTCGAAAAGGGAAAATGTTCCGGAATAATGCGGGGGGAGGGGGCGGCTTATATCCTCCGCATTCCCGAAGACTGAGTGTTAATTTCAACCGGAAGCTCG